>APFE030600972.1:48319-58859 GCA_000404065.3 Pinus taeda | reverse complement strand
TATGGAGTTAAGATCTAATGGAAAAACCTAAATCCTTTTTAACTCTAGATCTATAAACATTGAAAAAGATGAAATTTCACTAAAAAAATTATACTTCAAAAAACTTGATCCCTCTACGCTTATAATTTTGAAGTATACTAATTTTAAGATTTTTAATATGAAATAAATAATTAATATATTTTTTGAAATCAAATTTTTTTTGTTATCCTCGATGGAAACCAAAACTAGTAACTTCATGAAGACAAATAGTTACAAGAACTCGACAATTTGCACAATGAACAATGCTGAGACTGATAATTAGAGACATTCTGCAATCTAAACAATGCAAAGAGGAGAATAAAATGTGTTTTGTTCCAGAGAGTAAGAGCTTCTTTTCAATAACCAGTCCTTCTAGGCTCTCCTAACAAATACGAACATTCCTAACTTAATCGTCGACAAGGATGAAAAATATATTATTACGCCGCAAGGCATTTCCCTCTGAAGCCAACTCCCCTCATTGCCTACGTGTCATTTTGTGCACCATACGATTATATGTTAGACGATTAAACAAATTTCAAGTGTTAGATCAATGGCAAGGGGAAGAGACACGGGCATAATGGAAAAGGGACTAGGAATGCATGCTGTCAGAACAGTAGTATATCCTCCCTTCAGTCCAGCACAGTGGCAGGAACTAGAATGCCAGGCGTTGATTTTCAAGTACATGATGGCTTGTGTCCCCGTGTCGCCTGAGCTTATCGTTACTATTCGGAAAATAAAGCATACCACTATTTCTGTTTGAATCATTTCTTCGATTATGTAAATTTTGCAGAACTCAAGTGTAGATAGTGGAAAACATATTTTACAAAGTATATTGTAGCTCCTTCCCACTGCATCATTGTGCTTTTTTCAGATCTGGTTGCTTTCAATTAACAACCATTGCAATATGTGAGTGATTCAATAATTTATTTCTTCATTTTTCCCGGCTGATGGTCCTTTGTTCGTTTAATTCTTTCTGCCACCAGAGCATCTGCAAATATACAGAGACTATGCAAAGGGCATAGTGAGAATTACTACTATGGAGCAATATTCTTAAGGTACCATGCACTTCCTTCTCAATATCTTGTTCTTGCTTGTGTATGGAGCAATATTCTTGAGGTACTGTGTAGTTCCTTCTCAATATCTTCTTGGTTTTGTGTTTTTACAATGGATAACATCTATGATATAATTTTTTTTGTAGATTTAAAATTTTAGAATTAAAAATAAAAAGATAAAAGTTATTCTAAATGTTGTTGTATGTTATTGTTATTGTTGTGGTTACGTGTGGTGTGTGTGTGAAATCAACGTCTGTGAATGAGAGCGTAGAACAAAGAGGAAAAGTTTCTTGAAGAAGAGCACAGAGGGAAAGATCGTGAAGCATGAGTGTGTTTCTGGCCGTTTAATTGCTGAACCGCAAACCGGCCAAGGCAATCTCCATTCCTCTTCTGGTTAGATGGATGAGGTGAGCGAGATCTGGGTTCGTTTGTGATTTGATTTTATTTTTTAATTTCAATTGCAATTGCCATATCTAATTCTCCCATTTTTGTTTTAATAACCCTGCAAACTTTTTTGGTTAATGGTGTATTTTTTGTGTATCTATTTTCGCTTTTAAGCTTTTCTTGGGCTATATAAAAATTACATTCGGAGAATAAGAGGCAGGTAGAGCGGAGAGGGAAAAGTTTTTGAAGAGCAGAGGAAAGGATCTCGAGGCAGAGTTACTGTTGGGGCGTTCGAGAGGAGCTGTGTAATGTCGGAGGTTTGCAATTGTAGTAGTCTTGTGCAAAGTTACAGACACGTCGTGGTGGTCGTCTTGAGCTGCTGACCTGTGTGAGACTCCTGATTGCAAAGACCTGATTAGTGAAGATAGTCAGGCAAGGCGATCGGTGGTATCTTGGCGCTCGATGTGTGGCCTGAAGGTAGTGGATCATAGATCTCTAGTAGATCATTGTGTGGCGAGAGTGTATCTGCTGGAGCGGTGAGATTGAAGGTGGCTTAACGTTGCTGGGAGGCCAAGCAAAGGAGATTGTTAAGGTAGATCAGTGGAAGAAGACAGATCTGTTGTGGTTGGGAGCCAGTGGTGATGCCAAGCAGTCAATAGATCTGGTATCATGAGGAAAGTTGTTCAATACTGAAAGTGTCATGTATTTGTTCATCATTGGAGTTGTTGGAAAGCGTGAGTCGCTACCTGAGATTCTAAGGAGGGTTCGCAACGTTTTTGGTGAGCGTGTGTGGTTGTGAGTCTGCTGGTGGAGTCGTGGCTCAACATGGTGGTGAGTCTGCAGAGTATCAGGCTATTCCTGTCGAAGGGGAGTCTTCCCATTAACGTTTTGTGCCTACAGATATTAATTTGTGGAGCAGCAATGATTGTGTCTACGTACAACGTTGGTGTCGTTGTGTTTATAGCATTATGGAGTCGCTGTCTGCCTTGGATCTCTACAACGGGAGCATTGGTTGATGCACCGACAACGTTGTGGTGCCTTGGTGTTGTTTAATTTTATTTTCCGTTCCTTGGTTGTTGGTTTAACTTCCCAAGGGTCAAGCCAAAGAGTGTTTACGCCTCAATCATCTGTGTATAAAGACTATAGTGGATCGATCGTGGATCTGCCGGGTGTGTAGTGGATCTGTGTGGTGGTTGGTGGCATCAAGGCCTAAGTGGTGCGGTGAGTGTGGAGAAGCAACTCGTTTGAGTTGTGTCTTGTTCTTGCGAATGGATCCGTTAAATTGGAATAGCAATAGCCGATTGAATTGGGTAGTCTTTGTGGGTGATTTTTTTTTCTCATCCTCCCTCAGCACGACAAAACAGATCTCGGTATATCGCCAACGTGTTTTTTTTGGGTAGACATTGATTGCCCGAGGAGAGTGGCAGATCAGGGATCGGTGATGAGGTATATTGCGCCTCTTCTAATTGCTTCAATCTGCGATTACCCGTGGTGTGGAAAATCTAGTGTGGATATTTTCAGCAATGGATGAGCGTGAGAATTTCGAAGCGTAGATCGTTTAAGCAGTGGCTATCTACATTTTTGGTGAGCATTTCTCTTTGCGAGAGGCAATTGCATGATAATGTATTCGACATGACCTATTTGGAGAGTTGTTGGAAAGTGTATTCCAAGATCTAGAGCAATGGCGTGGATTGGAGCCACGTGCAACAATGGCTGATCAATTTGACTTCAACACATGAGGTGTGGCGACTTTGGAGCTCCCATGGCTCCTCAAGGCTTTCCTGATGGTAATCATAAATATCTTTGGTCATGATAAAAGAAATATGTTTCTCAATTGTTTGTAAAGAATATCATGTTGTTTATAGATAATAAAATTGTCTTGGAATTGATTAATATATTGAGTCTAGCCAACTCAATATGATGTGTAGTGATTTGGATAGAACTGACTAGTCTAACAAATCACTTGTGTGGAATATGGAAATGCAAGATAAGTATTAGACAGATGCCAAAGGTAATGTTCAAGATGATATGAACAATTGAAAAGAGGAGGTAAAGGAGTAGCGACAACGTTTATGGTGGACAACAAAGTAAATGTTTGTTTGAGTTAGTGTGGTTTATGGAATAGACGTCCTAGCATGTTATAAGCAAGTCCAGTTGTTGTAATAGTCAGTGTATGTACCCAGAAACTCCAAAATGTGGAATCAAATGTAAGATTCTTTAAAAGGAATATGAAATTTCATGGTGATCTTAAAACCAATTTGTAATGGTTTATGGTCAGCTGAAACCATATTTTGTCACTGTAAAGTGAGGGTTGGTGGTGAGCCAGAAGCCATCTATCGAGTCTTTGTGGCTGAAGTGTTTTTGTGACCAGCTTGCCTTTGTGGCAGAATCACCTCTGTGGCTTGAGGTGCCTTTGTGGTCACGTTTATACGAGAGCTTTGTGCTCAATTGAGCAGGTGGACTACAGAACACCTGGCTCAGACTCAGATGATTTTTTAATTTTCTGAGTAGAAAGGGATTGGCTGCGTTTGACGATTTGCGAGAGGAGGCAGATTAGAGAATTTGTGGCAGATTGTGTTTTGGAGGTTCTGTACATGCAATTCACCTGATGGTGATGGATTTGACTATCATGACAAGTAGTCATTTAGGGGGGGAGTTAGAAATAATTAATTCCTACTTGTCTATGGTTGTAATTCACTATTTGAGGAGTTTGTTCCTACATAATAGGAATTAGCTAGAATATAGTTTCTCCTAGTTTAGTGTGTGGTTGAGAGAATCTCTCAACCACACTATTCAACATCTAAGATAGAATTCCTATCTTGAGACAATTGCTTGTATAAATATGTGTGTAAATTTCCTCATTAACAATATAAAATATATTGAGTGTGTGTGCTATTTTATCTCAAATTAGCACAGGATCATATTGCTTTGAACAAAACTCTATAATGGTTCTTATGCTTATGGTTATCAGATATCAATGACTTTTACCATTGGTAGTGACAAGATCAAATGATTATAAAATCATAAGTGATGGAACTCATTCAGTGAGTTATTGGTCTATTACAAAGGTGCATAGGAAGGAGAAGATCTGGTGATCTAGAAAAGATTTATGTTTTGATGATGAATTGAAGTGTTGACAAATAGATTTTTATTGTAGGGATATTTTGAATTTTTCGTGAGCTACAATGAAATTTTTATGACTTGTCGTTAGTATGCAAATATTGATTCTTCCTATTGATCAAGAAGGGCATGGTTCAATCATTGTTATTTTCTATAACATGGTATATTTGAATGTAGGAACTCATGTCGTAATTGATCCTTACTGTAATTAATCAATAGTATGACTTGTTGATGATTGATGAGGTAGTGATATATTCTTCATATTTGTTGTTTTATTTTCTTCTCTTCTTGACCTATTAACTAGAGTTGGTATTTGATTAATAAAATTTGGTTTGAATGGCAAGAGTTGCAAAGATTTGATTTGATGATTTGGGTATTAACAACGCCATTTGGTTGTTGAGTATAACGACTCAAAACTTGACTATATGGCTTGAGTACATAGATATGTATTCTTACATGTATGTTGCTTGATGTGGTTTGAGAGATGGGTTTGGTATTCCACTCTCCTTCAATGATTTAGTAATTCAGAATTTAATGACTTGGTTCTCAAGGATTCAGTTGACCTATGTTTGTTGGTATCTTGGTTGATATTGTTGTTGGTGTGGGTCCACTTTGAAAATAGATGAAGGGTGGCCTTCATGTTTTGTGATAAGGTAGGTGGATCCAGTATGAATTATTGTGAATCACAATCCATGAAATGTTGAGGGTTGGAACCCTCAATGGAGGTTGTAGTCTCCTTCTAGTAGTAGCCTATATATTGAAAATATTTTGCACCAGTACAAGATCATGATGTAAGGAATTTTATTTCATTATAATAATAGAAGAAAACACAATAACAACATTGGTGGTTTTCTTCAATAGTGGGATACCACCTAAAATATTGGTGTCCACTTGTGCTTATGTGCTTTGATTCCTATGTTATTACTTTAACGTTGATTATGGTTCTTTGAATAAGATATATTACTGTGATTGGAAAATGGAGTAATTTATGAGATGAATCAAAATAAATGCGTGAATTAAATAAATTTTAATTGGGAACGAAATACTAATTCACCCCTCTCCCCCTCCGGTCCGCCCACAAAGTATTTATGACAATCTTATTAGAATGCTTTTTAACATCTTGAGATGTTTTTCTTTCATGCTCTTTTCTATTCATATATATTTTTTTATTATTTTCCCAATTTAAGTTTCAATTTAGATGACCCCTTATAACTCAGTATAAGGAATATTTATGATTCTTTTAGTGCTCAAATGGATTTAACATATAATATCAAAGCTAATATCTTAAAACCAACATCTTTTATATAGTAAACTATAAGGCATTTCACCATGTAAGTGTTGGAGATATTAAGTCCTACTTATCTTGTGCTATTGTGTGATATTCATCATCATAAAATGTATTGGATCTTCTAATGTTTACACGAGTCATTTGGTTTGGTGGTTGTAATTAGCTCTTTCTTTTAGGTGTAGTTAAGACTCAATTAATTAGATTTCCTAGATAAATTACTTAATATTTGATGTATAAATATATGTGATCATAATAAAATATGTAGAATAAAGTGTATTGTGTTCCATAATTCTATTTTGGTATCATATCTTGCATAAATATGTAGGATTAAATTAACATATGTTTACAATAGTTTACTATCTTTTTTGTGAGTGATTCATGTATTATTTATTTTATGTGCACTTGTGTGAGAGATCATCCCTCCACTAATGATTTTTGGGTTTTCTTGCAAAATATTAGTTCTATCAACTTTTGGTTAACTCTGAGTTTGAATGCTTAAAATAGTTGCAAGGTTCATGTAAGAATGAGAGAAAAAACAAAGACATCATGTTCCAAGCCAACATTGTGGAGGACCCAACTAAGTGCATTATTAGTCCACACTCACCTGCTGAAAATGTTATTTTGGATATTATTTATTCATGGGTTCCTAGAAGAGTGGAGGTGGCCATTGCAAGGTATTTTTCCTTGAAAGGTATAAACAGGAAGCATGAAATTTGAGCTTAATGGATTGGGTTATATGACTTCTCTTATAAGGATAGCTTCACCATTAAGTACTATTAATGCAAGAGAATCTAACTAGGGTCAAATGTTTACTTAGAGAGTTGATTTCCTAAGTAAGGATTTATTTATTTAATGTATTTCTCCTATAGTCGTAGGAGAGAATGATAATATTTGTAGATAGCAGAAGCTTCGGGAGTATTTTGGAAGAATTAAGAGAATTATGGGCTAGCTAGATCTTATCCAGAGATAAGGGATTAGGTGAGATTTTTTATGGATAATGATAGATATTTTGGGAGTTTGTTTAGGATCTAGAACCTACCTTGGGTTTAGATCCAATTTTATAATTCAAGGAGAGCCCATGGGGCATTTAAGTCAGTGAGAGAGTAATATGAGGCCAATGAGAAGGCCAATAGTTCTCCTATAAAATTTTTATTTATTAATTAATTATTCATGAGATTTTATGTGCATTCGTATTGTGAATTTCAGTTCATTTTATGTGCTGTGTTAATGTTTTTAAGTTGCAAGCACTACGGCCTGTGGCATCCTTTTTGGTATCAAAGCCTAAAGTTGAGTGGTTGTGAGAACTAGGATGTGTTCATCATCCACAAACAACAGAATTATAAAATTATTGTCATGTAAAAAAAAACACTGCCTGAAAATGAATTGGCTATAGTTCCAAAGTGTCCGAGTCTAAGGAGGCTAAGTGAAAATAGGAGGTGTGACCAAGCTTAAAAAATGCACTTCAATAAAGAGTGAACCACACTCTGAAGCCACAAGCATAATTGGATACTTATGAGAAGCTGAGAAAGGGATCATCGAAATGGGGAAGCCTGCAACCAATGTTGGTGGTGACTTGAAATCTTTCCATCATTGATCTGAAAAAGTGGGAGGAGGTTTATCAATCATTTACTTCATTAGTTCAATCACCAATAGATGAGGTAAGTCACACTATCAAGAAAATCGATTCTTGTTTTTGTTGAGGTTTCAAAATCCATTGAGATTCCCAAAGGGAAGCCATGCTTTGTCTAATTGTTATGCCACAATTTTGGGGTCACGATTGATGAGCTCAGTTTTAATTGAGTATGGTCATCCTAGTTGTATTTTTTGTCAATTTGCAAAATTCAGTAAAAAATTTGCAGGGGCCAATGATTATGGACAACCATATCTTGATCCCACCAATATTAAGAGAAGAATAAGTTGCTAGAATTTCTGGATAAAGTTGTTGAAGTAGTTTCTCTCTAAGTCACAACCTTGGAAGAAAGTCACACCCCCATATAAAAATTCCAAGAGGATTTTCTTTCTTTGTAGGAGCCACCATTTCACACTTGTCAAGAAATTAAGAAGGGACACCATTTATGGCAAATCTTTGTTATATAAATTATAAAATAAATCAATTCGTACACCACAATTTGGTGAGCAAGGAAGGAGATTATCTTCAAGTTTGAGAGGAATGAAAAAGAAATAGCGAAGAAACATACTCTTGAATCTTTACAGTTAATAACAAAATCACTTTTTGGGTTTATCCATTTAAAGGTTCAATGAACTGGTTTACAAATAAATAAAGGAAGTGAAATTACATAGAGAATATTTTTCAGGTGGTAAATGTGATTTATTTTGGAGTCCACAATTTAGCTATTTTATTTTCATATTAAGAAAATGGGGTTGGGTGATTTAAGGTTTTAAAAAAGGAAAAATATATTTTCCTTTTGGAGATTTGGGTATTTTAAAAAAGTGAAAAGTGGTTTAATTGTAAATGGGCAGCAATGAGAAACCATGGGAAATTTCATGTAAAAGAGGAATAAAACAAAAATGAAGTAAAGTCAAGTGAATTAAGCCATTGCTTATTATTTAGAAAGTGAAAGTTTTAAGGAAGAGTATGCATGAATAATTGAAAGTTATTGAGTCAAAAAAAAAGGTTGAAGGTTGTATATCTAAAGTCCACATATAAGTCTAATAATACATTTGGATTGAGAATGGTTTTCATTAGTTGCAGTCACATTTATTTGTTGTCACCAGTTACATTTTTTTCTTGCAATCGAGAAATTAAAGTAAGTGTTGTAGGCATGGAAGATCTTTTAGTGGCACTGGCCTAAATCATTTATTTATTGTAAAGTGTCAAATGAAAAAAAATAAATGTAAAAGTTTATGATGGGTTTTATTTTATGACATATAACTAGTGGAGATTGAGTGGAATACGTGCTTGAATGTAACGCGAAAAATATTTTGTGTGTTCATCAAAATTTCTTAGCTAGAGTCATATGATGAAAAAAACACATAAGGACTCAGTAAAGTTGAAGGGGAAAAGTAAGGTGTCAAAGTTAAATTGAAGCCAATATGTTAATAAAATCCTCCAAAGTTAAAATTGGTTGTAATTAGGTGAATGATCGGTAGAGCCCTATACCCAAAGTCTAGTCAATATATTGTAAGGACAAGGAATATTGTAGTTGTTTGTAGCAAAATAAAGCAGAGTGCATAGGAGATTGTACAAGGGAAGAAGGAAACGAAGATGAATATGAATAGTCATTTGAAGAATTCAGAGAAATGCTACAGTTATATCATAGTAGTTGGCATACATGCTGAAGAGTTCGTGAAAGAGATTGGTGATTTGAATGCATGACTTGACATGTTGATGGAGCTTCTACAGAATGGAAAACATGGTTGGGTAATGAAGAAGAAAATTATATGGCCTATCAAATAGTTGATTGAAAGGAGACAAAAGCACAAGTCGAAAGTTTTGATAAGGGAATCGCAAACACTCCAGATAAGCGAGATGAATGTATGCATTTCTATACTAGAACAAGGACCAATGCTTGGTAAGGAAAATGATGATGTTGAAATGAAATTTTTTTATGTAAAAGTGGGTTCAATTCCCACATATGGCACGACAAATTGTTTAGAGGATATACATATGATCACATAATTGTTGATGGAAGATAACAATTATGTTGGTTTTAAATTTGAAAATTAGTGTGTGGGTGCATGATGTGTTGCATATGATTGACATGACACTAATTATGTTTCATGCAGGGATGAAGACCACTCTATTGAAATGATTTTTGAAAGAGACCATAAAATTCTTATGAAATGTGAAGAACTACAATTTCTAGAGAAGATGTTGATGGAACCTGATTCTAATCAAGTTGCAGATAAAGAGGAGAAATGTTCAAGCAGTGAAAATGTGGAACCTGAGATAAAATGTAATTTGAAATTTAATGATGATAAGTTGATATTCCAAGCTAGTAACACTAAACTTCAGCTAAAAACTAGATTGGATATTGAAATTGAAGAATTAAGGAAATTGATGGAAAAAAGCACATAAGCTGAGATATTGCAAGACAAGGAAGACAAATAACGACATAATACATTTGATTGCTCAAGTATACATCAACAAATAAAGAGGAGAATCACATCATAAATGTTGGAAACATGGAAGACTAGGGAAGACAACCATAAAACAACAAGAACACTACAAAAGAGCTGATTTACTGCAAATGAAAGCTTGGGATTAAGGAGGTGTTTTATAAAGGCAAATGATTGGGAGACCATGAATTTGTTTTACCTGGGGAGTCTGATGCAGGAGCATCTAACCTAGGGTCAAATGTTTACTAAGGGAGTTGTTTTCCTAAGGTAGGATTTAATTATTTAATATATGTTTCCTATAGTTTGAGGATAGAATGAGAATATTCGTAAATAGGAGAAGCTTCGGGAGTGTCTTGGAAGAATTGAGATAATTGTGGGTTAGGTAGATCTTCTCTAGACAAAAGGGATTAGATGAGAGACATTTTGGGAGTTTGTTTAGGATCTTGAACCTACTTTGGGTTCAGATCCACATGTCCAGATATAGGAGATACCATGGGAAATGTAAGTGAGTGAGAGATGAATGAGAGGGCAATGAGTAGGCGAATAGTTCTCCTAAAAATATTTTATTTATAAATTAATTATTTCTCATATTTTATGT
>APFE030600972.1:29447-44343 GCA_000404065.3 Pinus taeda | reverse complement strand
AATTAACATTATTCATAAGAAATTAAATTTTCCTAAAGCATTTAAAACATAATAGAAAAAACTATTGTAAGTTAAAATGTAACAATAACTTTCTTTTTGAGATCTCAGAACATCCACAATATTCTCATACCTTTCCTTTTGTTTTACTCTTGCATCAATTTAGCTATGCATGTTTTTTTAAAGCTTTTCAATTATATAATTTGTAATTTGTTTGTTGATTACAATCTTTTTTTCTCTAAAATTTATTTACTAATTTTAGATTGAAACCCCTTTTGTAGAAATAGGAAATAGGAAGAAATTCACTATTGTTAATGAAATCAAATTGAAATCAAGAAATATAAATATCTTCTACTATTATTGAGAAAGAAAAAGACAAGACACGATAAAAACATATGCAATAATAGGAAACCATGAAAACACAAGGAACAAAGTGATTTTAAAGAGGAACCCAAATGGAAAAAATCCATTTGCTACTATTAATTCATATATGAAAGCGAAACAAACAATGTCTTGCTTCAATTTGGAAGTACACACTACACCACAAAACTCTTCTCCTACTTCCTGACCTCATCCAACTTCATATTTCCTTGCAAAATCCATGAGAAATTAATCTTATAACAATTAGAGAAATTCCCTATTTCCTTACACAAATCCAAGGGGAATGGATCCCCTTCTCACTACAAAAGCACTGCACACTGATTGGATTTTGGTATAATATTATTAAAATATGAAAGAGACATGATCAGCTGCCAAGTCATTTCCAATCGAGAAGATGTGGATAAACGTTGGCACTTCCTATAGAAGACATGTGGAGCCTATTGATATTAGACATTATTATCGTATGTCTGAGGGTAAGGGAAACTACCTTTCAGATGTAAAACCAAATTGCTATAAAGTTCTTGAGAAATGGATGGAAGAAGAGGAAAGCATTGATGGAAATGGATGGAAGAAGAGGAAAGCATTGATGGTTCAAAGCGATTGCACAAAGCTAACATCCCTCCATCAGGACTCATGGTTTTGGGCACATACGGAAGAGGTTTCGAAAGACTTGGAAAATCGTAAACATGATCAATTCCAAAAACTAAAATGTCTTGCAATTTATAAAGGTTATGTGATAAGATTGATCAACCATGGCAACATTTTTTAGATATTTTCTTGACATGTTTGAAATTTGTTTGACAAAAGTTACTATTGCAAAAATTCGTTAGATATTTTCTCTAAGGAAGCCCCTTTTCCATGAAGTGGCAAAAAAATGAAAAATATACCAGCAAAATCAAATTTCTTTATATAAACTAATGGAAAGTGAAAGTTGCAAGGGATTATTTAGAATACTATTTGGATGAAAATTTATTTTCAAATAAGACTTTGATGCTTTTATTTCTTTCGAAATGATGTAATTTCTTTTCATTAATCGTTTAGAAATTAGAAATCTCATGCATGACTTTTATTCAGTTATTGCTTTAAATATGACGTAATCTATTTTCATTTGTTTAAAATGGTGTGATGCTTGCAATGTCATGTGCTGAAAGAATAAACATAGTAACCGCGTACACGCTTATTCCCTTATGCAACCATATTCTTCAGTGTTCCACATGCTTTTGTTTATCAATTAGATCATTTTTTAAATTTATAGGTTACCTGATTGTTTGTTTTTAAAGTTTGGTAGGATTATATTTTCGTCATGAAAATTTTTTCAACTCAAGCAGGAATAGCACAAAATTTGAACCCAAGACTTCCAGTTCAATAAAACTTCATTTCCATAATCATTTCCAATTTAACTACCCAGCAAACACAAATAATGAATTTTTTAATATACATATATAAAAAATTTATAATTATTTTTAATATTTTTATTTACTCTAATGATTTCATACGTAGCAATAATGCAACCCAAGTTAACGAATTCTCAAGAATGGAACTTGTTAAAAAATGGAGAATGGAATGCATATAACGGGTTCACACATATATCCAACAACATACGCTTGCCAATTTAATTATGTTATATCATGTTTTTTACCCTAGGTAAATTTGTTAATTTATTATGGTTGTCATTCATTATTTCTGATGACGTTATAAAATATTGTTTATATTTTCTGGTTATCTATGTTAAAAGTAGTTTTGCTTTAACTTGCTATGGTCTTGGTTTCTTCAATAACAACCCAGAATTATATAGGGTTGTTATTTTTTTTTTATAGGATATTATTAGTTCATGTTTAATGCGAGAGATTTCTTTGTTCATCAATTGACAATTTCAATTAGTAGACTTTTTATCTATAAAATAAAATGAAAAATATAATTTTAATTATTTTACTTATTTTCCAAACATTATATATAGAATTAAAAAATTATAATATTGGTTTTTTCTTAAATTATTTTACATTGCTAATAATTAATTTTATTTGAATTATTCACCCTTTTATTATTTTATAATTAGAAAAAAACCTTAAATAAATTACATACATCACAACTCAATTAGACATAACTTGTATTGAAAATCGGTTATTTTTATTCCCCTAAATTCATATGGTTTATAAAAAAACTCATCCCAACCTAGAATAAAGATAAGTGTTAAAAACCTTCCATATGGTTTATAAAAAACTCATCCCAACCTAAAATAAAGATAAGTGTTAAAAACCTTCGATATACTATGTACTACATACCTTACTAATAACATCATACACATATATACAGATATTTATGTTAAAACAAATCAATACAATTGGTTTTAAACAAAAATATTACTATGAACATAAGAGTGGTTAATATAACAATTAATTAACTCTTTTATATGTACACATATTTAACTTTATTTTTAAAATTAAATAACATTTTGTGCTTTAATTTATTATTTATATTTTTTATAAATTATTTAATTTTATCAATACTTTTATATCAAAAATTTAATTGGTAAAAGGAAGTGAAAATTGCATGCAACAAATGTCTTTGGAGTTTTTTCATGAATAAATAGAAAATAAAATTTAAGTAAAATTAGGCAAATTGAGTGTGTTACAAAAACATTACTTATTCAACCAACTCTTAGTACCTATAAATCTTTGGATTTTTAATTTCATTTTATCCTTATGGGGAAGAGTGATGAGATCTAAATACACAATAGGAATCTTGATGGACTAATGGTACAGGGAACAAGAAAATCTGCAAAAAAATATTCCATTATATGGAAGGCTTTGATTGGTGCCTTTACTCGTGCAGTTATTTGTTCAATGTGGAAGGTGGGGAGTGAAAGGAAAGTAGGAATTAAGGAAGATCCTTGGTCAGGATCGGGTGATGGATCCCACCTATTTAGGTACCAAGTTCAAATCCTTCATAATTCTTGTATTTTATCCCTAACACAAACCAAAACCTAAACCCCTGAAGAATGGGGCCAAAGAGGATGGAAATGAAAGAGAACTAAGGCCTAGATGGTTTGGATGTTGTTGAATGGCATAATTATGTAAGTAAGCCATGATCCATGTTTATTTTCCTCTTATGTATTTGTGAAAGAAACCCATAAAAATTGTATTCATTCTCAAACATGGTCATGTTGTTCAAGTTGAATCTCTTTTTAATGGATAGTATAAATGATGATGAGGTTATATTTGGAAACACAATAGTCCTTTAAAATGCAATACCATGTGGTTAGCTCTACTTAACAAACTTCTCACTTGTGATAATAGAATCAAAAGAGGATAAAGATTCCCTAACAGGTGTGCTCCATGTAAATTGTAAAGAAAATTTGTTTCACATCTAATCATTTATTATCCATAAAAAAGGGGTGTTGCATGGTAGCAAGTCCCTGCCTTGAGCTGGGAAAAGCAGGATTCTACGCAGCTTAGGACTGGGCTTGTTGTAAGCTGCAGTATGCGACACGAGCTTAAAATACAAGGCCCCTTGATGTATACATTAAACATAGTATGAAAAACAACGCTTTGACTCCACAGTTATCTATTCAGAGTCTTTGCCAAAGTCAATAAATGTAGAGCAAGGAACCAAATCACTTCCTACCAGCTCTCAAGAATAGTTGACATATCCCCCCGGGTTTTCAAGCAAGGTTGTCAAGGTCCGCAACTGCTACTCGTGTTGATAACTCCGATGATTAAGAAATTTGTAAACAAACAATGAAAAAAGAGCACCGTGAACAATATTCAAAACAGCGCAAATGTGAAAGAATCTAAGAGTTGCATGGTATGGATGGATCAAATGGGTTTTATGATAGGGATGCAGGGAATTTCTTTGTACTTGCAGATGTCAACTTAATGAAGCTGTCAAAAATGCATCAAAATTGGTGTTGTATTGTACAGTATGCTCTTTCTTGTATAGCCAGCTTGTAGTACAAGCACAGATAAGTATACATGTAATATAGCTGTCAACCCGTACTACTGGAAAATACTAAGATTGTATTCCCTCTCTCTCCAACAAATAATCGATATCTGATTTCATTGCCTCAACTAGGGGACAGAAATAAAGGAAGGAACAAAATTTGGCTTAAGAGGTCAGTCGAGTCCTATTCTCTTCTATCAATCAGTTTTATTGCTTATTATTATGAGAGGAGACTACCCAAGATTGGGCGGGGCGAAGCCAAGTGGATCTACGAGCCCGGGTGTTCCGGATGGATGTGGCTTGCTTGGAAGAAAAGGAAGGAGTGAAGTCAGACATCTGAATCATAGGAGGTTATCTTCGAATGTGGGTTGGGTGGTAATAAGAAGTTTGGCACTAAAGGTAGCCAAAACATTGGCCTTTGGGAATGAGCAAGAAAGTGGAGGGATTTTAATTCAAATAGGAGACTTTGGAATTCAAATGCAAGATATGCAGATTGCCAACTTGTGTGATGTAGCTTAATTGCAGTTTCACTTACTCGATAGGGGTAGTATAACATTAATTGCTCTCTAGAGTGGTTTTCAATGTCATTGTATTTTTTATATCTAACAGATCAAATGACATATGGTCTACTTGATTTTCTGTGTTTTTGTCCTTTATTTGTATAACTAGATGAAAGTTTTGCTAAGCATACAAGTTCAATAGCGGTAGGTCGTAGAACATAGTAGTCAATAATTGATGGGCACATTATGCCTTCTGGGTCATCTGCTTCCTTTTTCAGGTCCTTTTTTATTTTAAGAACAAATGCACGATCATCCATAGGAGATGTGTTAATGAATACACACTTTCATGAACTACAATTTAGTGGAAGTGATAACACAATATGCACTGTTTGTTGTGCAGACATTTGTTGCAAGTTGACCAAAACTTTCCCTAAAGAACTAATGGTCTTTAGGATATCAGATTTTGTTTTCACATGATCTTCACGTATGTTTTTAAAAGTCCTTGTGAGTGTTTTATCTGCTTTCGTGATATAGGAACTGCAATACATTGCATTTGCATATGATTCAAGTACAAAATGGGAATCACTGTTTGCAATCCAAATTCCCGGAATGTGTTTTGCAAAGCTATTTGTCCAGGTGTCAACTGGTTTTCTTTGCAATAAGAGTGTTGTTCGATTTAGTGTACATTGGATGGCATGTATGTATTCATTGTGTACTAGTCCAAGGTTGGCCAAAAAGCTATCAAATGTATCATTTTAATTGTATCTTGTGTTATTTATTGTTTCAAAGATTAGCTTTGCATGTGTTTTTGTTCTATCACAATTGAATTCAAGAGGCTCAAGTATTTTTGTTGCTTTCATGGGTGGTATTGGGAAATTAAATCTGCAATTAGACTTTGCATGCTTCCTACAACTTTTTGTGTGACAATGGTGTTGTATACATCTAAGTTCCTTTGAAAGTAGGAATGAATTAGTTGACAAGTAATTGTCAACGAATTGTTCAACTTCAATGTTTGTATTTTGACCATAGATTGGTGCAGATTTTATCCAAACTAAACCATGTTCATGTTCACTTCCCTGGTTTTGGAATTCAGTTACATAGAAGTGGTCATTGAGTTCTCCATAATACTTGTGATCATGAGATATCAATTGATGTAGTGCGTCCCTCCTAGATCTATAGTAACGTACACAAGTAACAGGGTCGTTTCTTATTAACGAGCTAGGTTCATTTTCATCAAGTTCATTTGTGTTTGGTTTTCTAGTATTTTGTTTTATGTCTCTCAATGCATGCATTAAAGGATCCCAAAGATTCTCGACACTGCTAAAGGAGACAAAGAAAGTGGGCGACCCTAGTTGTCGAATCATTGAATAGAGTTTGTTCCGTATTTGCTGGTGGTAGTCAGGCGAGGTACGAATTGTTTTTAGCTCCATGTACCTAATGTCAAAATTTAAAATACGATCTAGGATTGGTTTTGACTTAACGTCTCTTGCAACTAGTTTTCTACCTTTCAATTGCCATTTTCTAATTCTAATCCACATTGTATTCAAGACTTGATTTATGATAATGCGAGTTGCTTTATAAAACAAGTTTGTAGTATGATAAGCAAAATCGTGGCTGTTATGCAGCACTTCCCAGTGACAAATCTTTTGATATGTAAAGTTTTTGGAGATGTCAACTGGGCGTGTGTTGCCATAGAAAAGCGACGGGAAACTCATTTCTTCTGATTACTTATCTCTGAAGATTCCTAATGGCATGTATCTGGCAGCAGGTGCAATGTTAATTTCTTTATTTACAGGGTCATAGACAGTGTGTGCATCAATGAATCCATGGACCAATGTTTTTATCGCAGGTTCATCATTTTCTTGGTTATCGTCTTCGCTATCATCAATGTCACTTGAACTTTGATATGCCTCTTGGTTTTGTAGGAATGCCTCTTTCCAATTGTCATCTATGGTAGTGTTCTCGAGCTTGTAAAGCCTTCTTTTGCCTAATTGGTTTAATACTTTCATCACTTTGTGAACGTTAACTTGACCAAATGCATAAGCACTTTTGAATCTTAAACTCTTTTTGAGAACAACGACAATCGTGTCAGTGTCTTTTATAGTTCAGGGCAATGGAGATTGAATTCTAGAAATATTTGTCGGGACATTGATGACTCCTCCAGTTAAGCCTAGTTGCGGCTTCTTATGTCGACGACCCATTTCTTTTATTTGCAAGAAGGGAAATCTTAATGCAACTAGTCTTTCTTCTAGTTCAGTGAGTTGTGTGAGTGTTCTAGTGGCATTGTTTCTTTTTCTTTTTTCAGGAATTGCATATTTAGTAATTGTTCCATGTTCAATTGCTTTTTTTCACTGTTTACAAATGTAGCGATTTTCAACACGAAACTAGTCGATAGTTTCCTAATCTAATTTTGCCTTGTTTGATTTGATGTTCCACAAAGCAAATGTCTCTTTTGGAAAAGGTTCTTTCACATGATGAATAATTGAAATTAGGTGTGTCATTTATTTGTCTTTGATATATTTCATCAAACTTTGATAATTTTGTTAATTTGTTTGTTGATCTTGACTGAATCGATAGGCTAGATTTTCCTGATTTCTTTGATTATGCTGAAAGCTCCTTTGATCTTGTTGCAAATGGATTGTAGTCCACGTGTTCTATGACTATTTCTTGTTTCATTGTTGTTGTGTTGAATGCGAGTCTTATTTTCAGTGTTTTCAATTTTTCCCGTATAATGATTTTAAGCAAACGCAAATATAAACGTTTCTTATGTTTGCCTAATGGACAAGAATTTACATTTTATGTTTGCATGTTGTTCCTAATATGTTTTTTCAAGCTTCTAAGTGGTCGAAATCTCAGCGTCTCACTAACATCTTATGTGTTTTCTAGAACTTTTATCTGTTTGCCTAATGGACGAGAAGTTACCATTTCTGTTTGCCTGTTGTTTCTAATATGTTTTCTCAAGTTTCTAAGTGATCGAAATTTTAGTGTCTCACTAACATCTGCTATGTTTTCTAGAACTTTTTTTTGTTTGCCTAACGGACAAGAAGTTACCATTTCTGTTTGTGCATTGGTTCTAATATGTTTTTTCAAGTTTCTCAGTGATCAGAATCTCAGTGTCTCACTGACATCTCCTGTGTTCTCTAGAACTACTTGTTGTTTCATTGTAATTTGGTTATATTGAATGCCTATTTTTTTCCTTTTAACATTTTTCCGAGCAATGTCCTTAAGCACATGCAAAGATGAACCTATCTTGTGCTTGTTTAAATGACAAGATGTTTTTAATTTAGTTTGATCATATTGACATTTTGTTTCAGATTGTGTTTCAATGTTGTTCTTTGAGGAATGTGATGAATGAAACATTACAACCTCCTCAGTATTTGTCACGATTGCTACATCAGATGTTATAGCATTAGCTAAAGATATCTTTATTTCACTTGTATCTTCTTTACTTGGAAGAAGACATGTTTCCATGTTATCTTGTTTACTGCATAGGTTCATTTGTTCATATAGGTTGCTTGTTTCTTGTTGGAAGGTACAATGCATTGTTGATTGCTTACGAATGAGAGGTTCGAAGTGCCCATTCAAAGGATCCTCGTCATGGAATAATATGTCATGAGTATCTATTTTAAGACTTGAATTGAAGTGCAAATAAGTTCTCATATTTGTTTTGGACCAAACCCTAATTGGAATTTTCAGCCAATTTGAGAGCCAATGGATACAGAAAATATCTCCCCATAAACCTCTAGATCCTAGGGGTATATTGTTTGAGGAAGATCTAGCCATTTTGTCTAAATAGATTTCCTGGTTACTAATGTTATGCATTTATTTAAGTGACTCTTCATGCAATTCATGTTCATAAGACAAAATTGCTTCTCTATCTTGTTTCTCAAGGTAGTCTCTAAAATACTCTATTGTTCCTTTCCTTAGCTCTACTGATGTGTATTGAAAATCTAGCAAAAGTTCTAAACTATCGAATAAACAGTATCCAATTAGATATGCGAAATTGTTCACACGAAATAAGTGATGCTTTTCCAAGAGTAATTGCAACTTGTGTTCCTCAGACATAGTAAACATGTTTCTAAGTGACCAAAATCTCAGTGTTTGACTAACACCTTCTTGTTGTTTCATTGTAATTTTGTCATACTCAATGCCTATTTTTTGTCTTTTCAAATCCTTTTGAGCAATGTCCTTAAGCACATGCAAAGATACACTTCTCTTGTGCTTGTTTAAGTGACAACATGGTTTTAATTTAGTTTCAACAGATTGACATTTTGTTTCAGGTTGTGCTTTAGTATTGTTCTTTAAGGAATGCGTTGAATGAAACATTACAACATCCTCGGTATTTGTCGTAGTTGCTACATCAGATGTCTTAACGTTAGGAGGAGATATCTCTATATCGCTTGTATCTTCTTTAGCTTCAAGAAGACATGTGTCTATGTTACGAGATATCTTTATTTTTCCTGTATCTTCTTTACTTGGAAGAAGACGTGTTCCTATGTTATCTTGTTTACTGCATAAGTTCATTTGTTCATATGAGACATTGGTTTGTTGTTGGAAGGTACAATCAATTGTAGATTTCCTACGAACCAAAGGTTCGAAGTGCCCATTCAGAGGATCCTCTTCATGGAATAATATGTCACGAGTATTTGCTGTAAGACTTGAATTGAAGTGCAAATAAATTCTCATCTTTGTTTTGGACCAAACCCTAATTGGAATTTTCAGCCAGTTTGAGAGCCAATGGATACATAAAATATCTCCCCATAGACCTCTAGATCCTAAGCGTATACTGTTTGAGGTAGATCTAGCCATTTTGTCGAAATAGATTTCACGGTTGCTAATGTTATGCATTTCTTGAAGTGACACTTCATGCAGTTCATGTTCATAAGACAAAATTGCCTCTCTATCTTGTTTCTTGAGACAGTCTCTAAAATACTCTATTGTTCCTTTTCTAAGCTCTACTGATGTTTATCGGAAATCTAGAAAAGGTTCTAAACTATCGAATAAACAGTCTCCAATTAGATATGAGAAATTGTCCACACGACATAAGTGATTCTTTTGCAAGACTAATTGCAAATTCTGTTTCTCAGACATAGGAGACATGATGACGACTAAACGTTCGATGCAATATTATGTTTAGTCATGCAATGCAATTACAAGTCACAGAATCATAATAGAAAGTTGAACAATGCAAATGCATATAGAATAGAGAGTCATTGTGTGTACCTTTGGGACTGGAAATGTCTACTGAGCTACTCAAACTGCTTATGTCGGTTAAGATCCAATGCACAGTTTTGATACCAGAGTTCAAAATACCACTGCCAAAGACAAAAAAGAACCTGTTGTACGTTAGGATCAGTGATTGTAAATGTACATCATTCCACTGACCAGGCAAATACAACTTAAAATTAATAAGTGAAATCAAGAAATACCACTGTCAAGAAAACCAATCCACTGTAGCTGACCAATACAAGATTAATCACAAATATGTTCACTTTGAAGATCGGGGAATTGGCAACAAATACGCAGTTGCTCAGCCATACAATTTTGTGTCTTGTCACATCACATCTACACTCATGTCAAATGAAGAAATTGACTACTTAGTTCAAAAAAGTAATCAAATAAGAATTATACTTCCATTTCATGGCATTGAAGTAGGAATCAAACACTCGAAATGTATTTTGAGAAAAGAAAAAGAGAGTTCTAAGAGGGCGCCACTTAGCTCTTGAATGACAACTTAGTTTTAAAACCAAATGAGAAAGCAAATTTATTGTATGAATATCTAGTTCTTGAATGCCTAATGAGAGCAGAAAGCCACTTAGTTCTTAAATGACTACTTAGTTCAAAAAAGTAATCTTGAATGACTAATCAGAGAAGAAAGCCACTTAGTTCTTGAATGAGTAAGTAGTTCAAAAAAGTAATCACATAAGAATACAAATATATTATATGAATATCCAGTTCTTGAATGACTACTTAGCTCAAAAAAGAGCCACTTAGTTTTTAAATGACTACTTAGTTCAAAAAAGTAATCTTGAATGACTAATCAGAGAAGAAAGCCACTTCGTTATTGAATGAGTAAGTAGTTCAAAAATGTAATCAGATAAGAATACAAATATATTATATGAACATCCAGTTCTTGAATGACTACTTAGCTAAAAAACCAAACTAGTTCTTGAATGACTAATCAGAGAAGAAAGCCACTTAGTTCTTAAAGCTTATAGCTCAAGAAACAAAAATTCTTCTCAAGCTTATGACGAAAATCCATACTTCCAGTTCTTCTCAAGCTTATGGCTAAAATTCATGCCTCCAGTTCATGGCATTTAACTCATAAGATGTTCTTGGAGAAAAGGAGGGAAATCAACTTGAAGTTTAATTTTTTTATTTCAATCATTAGTTATGCAGGTCTATCCTGTCACACTACTATGAATGTTTTATGTGGTAAAGTCAAACTAATAGGGTTTAAAGGTTTTAAGCTACCTTGTTTGGTCATTTTCTTGAAAAAGGAGACATCTCCCAACCCGAACTCGTAAAATAAGTTAGCTCTATGGTATAGAAAAGACTTCATAAAATTGATGTTAGGTATAGAAAATAATCTTTATAAAACTACTCTTTTTAAATTATTTCATGCACTAGCTCAGGTTCGTTTTTAATGATGAATATGTTAATAATGCCCGGTGTTAAGGTTTGTCTTAAAACCTTGAATTGGTTGTATAAGAGCAGCTAGCTACCTGGACAATACCTTGAATTGGTTGTATGAGCATAAGAGTAGCTCGCTCTATGGTACAATAAAAAGAGTTCAAACTATTTTATGCCCTAGCATAAGTCCATCTTAACTATGGACTCAAAATAGTTTTGCTATAGAACTTGTCGCACTAGCCAATTGTCCACCCTTTCCAAGTATTATTTCTATGTTGTGTATAGTCGTGCCTAAGGGCTGGCACAATACCTTGAATTGGTTGTATGAGCATAAGAGCAGCTCACTCTATGGTACAATAAAAAGAGTTCAAATTGTTTTATGCCCTGGCATAAGTCATGTTCAGGGAGTCTAGGAGTAACTAATCAGAATCAATTCTCAAATAAAAATCTCGAAAATAAAAACCCTGGGCATGATGACAGTGTATGCCAATAGGCATAATTTTCACAAGATTTTTCCATTCCTCAAATTGTACTTGGACCAAAAAACAATTTTAGTGTAAATGTAGATGACAACCTGCATTCCTGAGAGCAAGCCCTGATTTTAAAGATAAGACTAAAAGGAAAACAGTTGCATATAGTCAAACAGTGAAGCAAGCAATAAAACATTGACCCTAGCCCATAAGAGCAGCTCGTTCTATGGTACAATAAAAAGAGTTCAAACTATTCTATGCCTTGGCATGAGTCCATCTTAATTATGGACTCAAAATAGTTATTATCTGCTATGATAAACAGTTCAAACTGTTTTATGAACGAGGATAAGCCCATCTTCAATCCAGAGCTACGTGATCTGTGTACTCAGGCTGACATTGGGGCTAAGCAAGGCTGGCATGCTAACATTTTCATTGAGGCTCAGGATGCTTTTGCTTGTGATTTCTGAAAACTCCACATTACAGTCCAAATCACCTGGGCCACTCTCCTAATATCCAGCCCTTAAGAAAATCCAACTTGATCTTGGGAAAGAACATAAAGAGTTAAACCCTATATAGCTCTACTGTGAATGCCCTGACGATAGGAGAAACCCTATCCCATACAGGTATTGGCTCATTGGAACATATTTTTTAAATATGTTTCAAACACAAAATTGCAACCATTGAAACCAAATTGCCCACTCTCTTCGTTTTCTTTTCAAGGATGCATACATATACATGTTCAGGGAGTCTAGGAGTAACTAATAAAAATCAATTCTCAAATAAAAATCTCAAAAATAAAACCTCGGCACGATGATAGTGTATGCCTATAGGTATAGTTTTCACAAGATTTTGTCATTCCTCAAATTGTGCTTGGATGAGAAAACAATTTTGGTGAAAATGTAGATGAGAACCTGCATTCTTGAGAGCAAGTCGTGATATTAAAGATAAGACTAACAGGAAAACAGTTGCATATAGTCAAACAGTGAAGCAAGCAATAAAACATTGACCCCAGCCTTACCTCAATAAAGGCAAAGAGCTCCCTATGAGCCCTTCGGTGGAAGTAAGGTAAGTCAGTATGTTCGGGCCATTACATGCCCGTCGCAGAAGTACTTCCTAAATATTTAAAAGTAAGGCAAATATAAAAAAGTACTTGGAAACATCTAGGGAATTTCCACCATAGAATCCTGGTAAGGGTTGAATTTGAAACTGAACAACCAAAGTAATTTTAGCCAAATCCTCTCCTAGACTAATTCAATGAACAAATAAACTATTTCCTCTCCATTGCAAAATTGGCATTAGGAACACAATGAACAGCTAAACTATTTCCTCTCCATTCAAAAATTGTCATCCTCCTGCAGAGTGACTGGACAAAGACACAATGCAAATGAAAGCCCCAGCCAACCTATTAATAACCATATTCACAGTGGAAACAAAGATTCACAAAAAGGGAATATTTGCTTTTTCATATACTTATTGATGGTTCGCAACCGTATTTTTTCACAGACAAAAAAAAAACCATTTCCAAGAACTAAATTGTACACACCCTACGTAAAAAACCGAAACCCTGCAGATGCTAAAATATATCAAAGCAATGCAATAACATAAACAGTACCTGAAATAGAACAATGCAGCAGAGCTGAAGCAAAAACAAAAGTGGAAGCGAGCGAGCCGCAGAATAATTTCGAACTTCATTATATAACAAGAAAAGTAACTTACACGTAGTGGACGCTGCATGCATAATATAGAATGGAATGAATAACATGTACATATGACCTGACTTACTTAACCTCCATCAAATCAGCCTCACACTAGCTTCCCAAACCGATGGCAGCAACATTAGCTCCCCAAACAAATTGCTACCTTAGGTGATGGCCCAACAGATGTCATAGCTCACCAAATATATGTCACCGCCATTGCTATTTTTGCTACCTTAGCTGCTGGCATAAATTCCATGCCCTGCTGTTTAACCCTCTCCCTAACCCTGAGCCCTAGGATACAACAAGCATAACATCAATTCCTTTTCCCTGATAACTCTCGTTAATCACATAGCCAAGATGACATCCTCCATGGAAATGCGAAATTGTGCTGGCCTGATCATGGCAGAACTGAGCAATGGCAGCATAATCCCTCCTGTTATTTGGTAACCCCTGCGCAATGAAGTGAAACTCACGCCTGATTGTCGGATTGTCTCGAGGATCTATGGTGCAAAGCCATAGCTCTCGTGCCTGAGTCGTAGTATGACCGAAGCCTCCTGGCCAAAGACTATGGTGAAATGTCATTATATTCTAGGCGGGTGAGTATCAAAAGGGAGCGCTATCTGCAAACCCGTGGTATTTTCCTCCCCTTTCCTTCTGGGGGCACTTCCTTATTCCCTTCATCTACTTCTATTTAAGCTTTGCTTCCCTTCTTCCTTGGAGTTGGTGGAATCAGTCATAAGAACTCTTTCTTCTATTCTAGACTTACCAATCTTGGCTACCTTCTTCTCTGGCGCTAAGCCTTTGATCTGACTACTCTACACCTTTGGATAATAGAATCAATCATTCTTCACCCTGCCAATCTTCTTCTTTAAGACAAATCGCTTACCTCAGTCAGCAGGCAGCCCAGTCGAAGTTACCTATGAGTACATATACTATACTCATACCCATCTTACGAGATGGATGTCTTGAAAGAGCTAGGAGTGCTAGCCAATATCTAGGGCTGGAAAGAGAGTGAGGGGTTCGAGGATATAGAGGGTTTCTAGTTTAGGGCTACAAGTAAAATATATAGACACACCATGTTTGCTAAGAACATCCTTGGTAGGGAGCCTCCCCAAGGTACCCAACTAGAGGATAAAAGCAAGTGGATAGAGAGTGGCTCCAAGTCATGGCAGATTCTCAAGATGAGGCTCAATTGGCTCAGATACGGGGGGTTGCAGCCAGACCACGCATAGTAGGTGCTCAGAAATT
Source organism: Pinus taeda (assembly GCA_000404065.3). NCBI lineage: Eukaryota > Viridiplantae > Streptophyta > Pinopsida > Pinales > Pinaceae > Pinus > Pinus taeda. The sequence goes on along the minus strand of APFE030600972.1, from coordinate 29,478 downwards.
AGGCATTCAATATATGGACAGAGCTATACCT
>APFE030600972.1:12202-25875 GCA_000404065.3 Pinus taeda | reverse complement strand
TTATTATTTGGTGATTACGGAAAACTACTAAGTAAAACAAAACAAAAAAGTCGATTACTTCCAAAAATATATCATTAATGTCTCTTCTTGAGTACTTTAAATACGTATCTTCCATGCACTCACGCTTTATAACCTTGATCGCTTCCGTGTAATTATATTTGTAATATTTTTTTTAAATCATTAATTTTGATATTTATACTCCTTTTTACTTGGTTAAAACTTTTTATATCCTTTATTGGGCTGTTCACCATTTATTTGTGTCTCCATCACTTTAACTATATTTTCAACATCTTTTTTACTTGCTGCTTCTTTTTCTTATAAAAGTTCATTGGAAATTAATGATACTTCAACTATTTTAATAAATCTTAAATCAAATTAATTGATTAAAATAATCCTATCATAAAAAATTGCAATTAATATAAAACACAAAGGAAATGAATTACTAATAAATATTCATGATCGAATCTCGTGGAGTATAGATCCTATATGTTCATCAAAACAATTTGGTGATTTTATAACCATATGCGCTTTTTTGAGATGAAAAATCACAAGATTTTTTATATTAAGGTAATATAAAGACAGTTTTGTAAAGCAATACATTTTGGCCAGTTTATGAAGAAGTTCAATACAAGTTCAATACAGGCCATGGAGAAAGGCGAGTGGAACCCTGTTCCCCAAAGCCCCGTCATTACACCATTGATTCATATTGTCAAAATAAAACAGAATAAAACGAAACTAGAAATTTGTCATGGGTTGGCCCCAAAGGAAAGAGCAGTTTTAATAGAAACCAGACAAAAAAGAAAACTCCGATATCCAGAACGCGCAGCGATGGATCATCAGAGGAGCCGTATGGCTTTAGAAATAATGATATGCTTTTATATAGCTCAGGAGAGCAGATACAGGCCTCCTGGAATTTTGGAAGATGGATGTGTTTCTCCACTTCCAGATCAGCTAGCAAGAGTGAGCAAAAAGAGAATGCCATAAGACAGACTGGCCACTCCATCACCTGATTCCATCCTGTACAGAAGAAAAAGTGAGATGAGGAAACCCAAAGGAAATGGAGAGATCATACCAAATGAACATGGAGATTGGACATTGAAAAAACATATGAAGATTCGTTTCCAAATCATGTAAGCATAAGGAACAGCGCCCCGGGCCATCCAACCCTTCTGCTGAAGCACTTCCCAGGTCAGATTCCTGTTGTAGAAGACAAGCCACAAAAAGAGGACCATTTTGAGCGGGCAGGTTACTTTCCATAGAGGCATCGGGAAGACCATGAGGGAGGAAATGGCAGGTTTCTTTGGTAAAACAGCATAAATGTGTTTGACGTTGATGGGTAAAGGCTTAGAAGGGAGGTCCCATACCAGAGTATCATTGGTTCTAGAGCGATGAATAGGCATATATGAAAGGGCTTGTGCGAAAGAAGACCATAGAGGAAAGAGGGAGGGAGGTAGATAGAGGTCTGTTCCGTCATACCAGACAGGGGAGGAGTGTGACCATTTTTTGATCAAGTTGTCCCAGGTAAATATGCCTTTTTCTTGGAAAAAATGGATCAGAGGAAGAGGAGGAGGGGAGTTCGGGCCATTTAATAAGATGTAAAAACCAATATGGATGCTAGCGCCTGAGGAAATATTCCATCGCAGATTTGCCAAGAAGAAATGTTGAAGCTTCCTGAAGCCCAACCAGATGGCCGAACCTCTCCTTTTTCCCAAGGAGTTTCTCCTGTACCAGAAAATTATACCTTTACCTTTTAGATATTTCCTGTTAATGAGCCTGCTCCACGGGCCATTTCCAAAAATTCCCCTATGAATAGATTTGCAGATGAGAGCTTTTCCAAAAGATCTCAAGTTTAAAAGGCCCCAGCCACCCTCGTTCCGGGGTCTAGAAATGTCCTCCATTTTGACCAGATGAATTTTTGATTGTATGGATTTCCCACCCCATAAAAAATTTGCAGCTAAAGAGCACAACTTTTTAGAGATGGATGCTGGCAGAAGATAAAGATGGGACCAATAGACCGCCAGTTGGGATAGCACAGCCTGTACCAATATGAATCTACCCGTAAGAGATAGGAATCTCCATTCCCATCCCGAAATTCTGCTATAGAAACGGTCAATGAGCCAAGACCAATCCTGATTCCGATAACCTTTGGCTTTCAAATTGAAACCCAGATATTTTATGCCGCAACTGATCGACTCCAGACCGATTCCAAGCAAGTTTGCAATCCATAGTATGAGATCATCATTTGTGTCATTGTGGTACAATTTTTATTTGTCCTTGTTAATGAGAATCCCTGAAGCCGCTTGAAATTTTTGCAGAATATTGTTGATGCAGATCCAGGATTGTTTGCATATCATAGCAAAAATAAGGATGTCATCTACAAACAGATTATGAGAAAGAAAAATATCTTTGCAAATTTTTACCGGTCGACATAGCCTGTCCGCAACAGGCCTATTTATTTGCAAGCTGAGGGTGTTCATGACTAAAATGAACAGCAGGGGAGAGAGAGGGCATCCCTGGTGGAGCCCCCTCTCAACTCTAAACAAGAGGATGGGATTCCATTAATGATAATAGAATAGTGGACATTTTCTATGCATGCCATAACCCATTCGATGCCTATAGATCTGAGACCGATCTTCGCCAGCAATATTCTGAGAAAGCCCCAGTCCACGCAGTCGTAGGCCTTTTTTAGATCAATCTTGAAGATTGCTACCTCTGTATTATTTGATGCCATGGAAAATAAGCACTCTTGTGTCATTGCAACAGCGTCCCAGATATTTCTGTCCTTTAAGAAAGCATGCTGATCCCTGGAGATAAAAAGATTGAGCATGAGCTTTAATCTTTCCGCTATGATCTTGGATATAATCTTGAATAAGGTGTTACATAGAGAAATTGGACGATAATCCTGAAAGGAAACAGATCCTGGCTTCTTGGGGATCAGAGTGATAAACGTAGAGGATAAAGCACTATGAATATTCCCCGTAATATGGGAATCTTCCACCATACGCAAAAGGTCCAATTTGAACATATCATAGAAATGTATGAAAAATTCAATGGGCTAGCCATCAGGGCCTGGACTTCTATCCTTTTTAAAGGATTTCATAGCTGAAAGTAGCTCCTCCTCCAAGACAAGATTAATGAAGTTTTCATATGCATTATTATCAAACATCTCAGGAACCAATTCCGCTGCCCATATCATATCAAAAATGCTGCTATGACCTCTTTTATATTGATTTTGGAAAAAAATAGTAGCTTCTGCTGCTATGTCTTCCTGAGAAAAAAGAAGATCACCCTTGCCATCCAGGATCTTCCAGAGAGAATTCTTCCTCCTTCTGGTGTTTGCAAAAGAATGAAAAAACTTAGTATTTCGGTTGCCCTCTTTGAGCCAAAGTGCTCTGCTTTTTAACCTCCAGGAAATCTCCTCCTTTAGCAGCAATTCTTGTTTCCTCATGTTCAGCTTCCTGATTTGATTCTTTGTATCAAAAGTCATGAATTGCCAGGTGGAAGATGAAATAAGAGATTCCAGTTTCTTCTGAATGGAAGAGAGTTCCAGTTTATCCTTTTTTTAAATCCGAATCTGCCATTCCTTTGCGGAGGTTCTCAGGGCATGCATTTTTTCAGGAAAAGAGGTAAGAAAAGCCATGTCGGTTTCTTGCAAGGCCGCCCATTTTTTGGAGATGGAATCAGTGAAAGAAGGGTCGTTTAGAAAAATTCTATTAAATTTAAAGGAGTAACCTTTCTTGAAGTCTGAGCCCCTCCAATCAAGAAGGATTGGTCGATGATCAGAGGAAAATTTGTTTGCAATGTGAGAGGTAGGCATACCCCATTTATCTATGATGCCTGCATTGGTGATAAACCTGTCAATTCTTTTTGCTATATAGGCCTGACCAAACCTCCCATTTGTCCAGGTCGGGGATAACTATTCCGGGACAACGTCCACAAGGTTCCTTCTGATAAATTCTAATCTTAGTCAGCCTGCCAATTTATCATATTTCCTGCAAGATCCCCAACATTCATCAACGCTCAAAGTCACATTTAAATCACCCGCAATAATCAAGGATTCTAATTCGAGAATGTCTAATGCAATAAGCTTTTCCCAAAATGGAAGCCTATTTTTTCACGGACCATAGATGTTCAAGAGGTTTATCGAGAAAGCATGCCCTCTGATGGAGGCCGAGATAAAAATCCCAGCGCAGCATTTAAAGGCTTTCGCTTTTACCCTAGCGGATCCCACATTACTGCTAAGCCCCCAGATGATCCATTTTCCCCAGTGGCAACCATGAAACATGACAGGAACATCCTTCTAAAATATTCAATAGCCGACCTGCTTGAGTGCATTGTTTCCTGAACAAAAATGATTTTTGGCCTAGCCGATCTGAAAAAATGCTTGAGTGTTATGAATTTTGGGGCAGCACCCAAGCCCCAGATGTTCATTGAAATAAGGAAAGTCATTTTTAGGATTCACCAACCGTGTTTGCTCTAAGAGGTCGAGATAGTTCAGATTCCATAACAGGGACTTCAACTAGGGACAGATTCATGATACCAAGATCAGAGGCGATTGTTCAGTCTCTGAAGTGCCTTGAACCCCCTTTTCCCTTTTTCCTTATAGTAATGTTCTTGGCGGAGTTGGGACTAATGGACGGGAAGGAAGGTTTTTGAATAGTAAGCGGCTCAAGTGCAAGAGGGTTTCTTTGCAGGAAAAGATCAAGATCACTGTCAGTATTATTTATAGGGGACTCTGTAGGAGAGTTAAAGGGAGTGGGAGAGGGAATATGCTCCTTCCCTTTCAAGAGGGGACCAGAGCAGTGGGGCGAAAGGGGAACCAGGGAAGGGGAAGATGACGATATATGAATTGTGTGGGAGCCCACCGCAAAAGCCTCCAGACTCATGGTCGGAGGGGATGGAACAACGTTCTCCTCTTGGGGCGCATGAATAGGGGAGCCAAAACCTGGATCAGATAGAGGAGGGGATTTAACACATCCTGGAGAGTCCTGGCATTGCGGGCTTTTTGGGAGGCTTTCAGAAATATTCGCCTTCATTGATTCCGGATGCAACCTTTCCTTGGCAGAAAAAAATGCTTTCTAGCCCTGCGAATGTTACGAAAGCAGCAATTTTTTATGAGATGCCCTGTTCTATGGCACCTAGAGCATCGAAAAGGGATTCTCCAGAAGTCAAGCCTCTGATTAATTTTTATCCCATCCCAGGAAATCTCAATATATTCCGGGTAGCTACCCTTGTATTTCTTCTCAATTAAGATCCATGCAATTCTTTTATCCCTTCCCCTCTACACCATGGGTCGACATATACAAACTTACCAATAGAGTTCCCTATCTCAGATAGAGTTTGAAACGACCAAAGTTCGAGTGGTAAATTTGGGAGCTTGACCCAGATCATGCTGTTCGACGACGTGTTCTTCAGGGGGTCGAAACCCAAATACCATCTCGACAGAGAAAGGAATCTTCTGCCGCAAACCCATGGTCCATTTAGAATGATATCCACATCCACAGCTTTAAGGAAATGAAAGGAAAACCATTCTTTCATGAGGCGCGATATAACCGGGATATATCCAATGATAGGGATCCATTTATCTGCCAGCCATTTCCTCATTTCGCCCTCCTCCATATACGGGAAATTCCATTTCCCAATTAAAGCAAGTTTTTGAAGGTTGTCGATGCGCTCTGTCAGGACATCCTCGTTAACAGATATGGCTTTTGGAGGAGGACCGGTTTTGACAGGGAGCGCGACTTTTTTATTTGGCTTCTTTGATGCATTATAGATGTCCGAGATATGAGGTCCCTTTGAAAAAAAGGATGGAGACAACTCAGATTCATTTTGTGCCACGTATTCATTACCAGAGCCGGGAGATTTTGGAAGCATAGATACCACCGAAGCATGCCATCTAGAAGGAGGATCATGGGCCCTCTCTGCCTCCATGGCAGCGTTAATGAATGCTAGGGTGGTAGGTGAGTTAGAGTCATCCATCGAAAAGTTGAGATAGTCCCAACTGTCAGAGAAGAAAGGCCTAGATTGGCGACCTGACAAGAAATTGATATCCACAGAAAGATTTGACAAGCATAAGATGCCTGGATGGAAGGATCCACTGACAGGAAACAGGCAAGAAAGATCGGATTTGGAAGCCTATACCAGATACGGAAGCAAATAGAATAATATTACCAAATCACAAAAGGCAATATACCGTACTGCTTACTAGAAGAAAAAGACAGATTCCCCAGAAACCGAGACGCATTTTGTGTAATCGCCTGTTGGAGAAATCAGAAATTAGAGATATAGACCGTCGTCAAATTGACTTTGTGCAAAGAGAGACGTCGAGACGATGAAGGTAGCGGAGGAAAAGACGTGGTGCAACAGTGCAGCCAGGGAAATAAATGCAGAGATGATTGCTGGAGAAAAATTCAAAAAAAACAAAGATGGCCTACAGAGGGAAGACCGGCCGGAATCCGGGAGGAGAGGACTGAGCCAGAAAATTATTCCGACGATAGACCATGACAGTCTATACAACAACAGTAAACATGGAGGATCCATGGCAGTCTATGCAGCAACAGTAAACATGGAGGATGCACCACCAGCTTCCTAGCCTGATTCGAATATCAGAGCATGGGCTATAAACATAGACAAAAGATTTTATTGTGTTTATAAAGGAAAGCCACATGATTCCTAACTTCCCCTTTGTAAAACAAAGATTATGCTTTGAGGAAAAGGAGAAAATGCAAGAGAAGCAGCAAAGACAGGCCCATTCCAGAAAATGGCTTCCGTTCATGAAAAAAACCGTCCAATTACAATGTAAGAAAGAGAACCAGGAACATCATGATAAGGAAATTTTGAAGACTACAAAAAGCCCAAACTGCATCATACCAGTAATCTATCTTTAAACAGACAGAGATGGCCAGACAGTAACATGATATACCTTCTCGGATGCTTTTAAGCTTAGATGAAACAAAAGATGGTTAGTATAGTAGATGAACTATAGGAAAACCAACAAAAAACCGAGAGCAAGGAAGAAGATAAACCTGACTAAATTACCTCGACAGGCAGGAGCGACGCGTCGTGGAAGTTGAGGGACATTCCCACCATCAGCATGAAACTTCCGAACCAGTACTCGAGAGGAAACTATGAAGAAGCTGATAAAAAACAATACACATAGAATATATATAGAATGATGCTTATGAGAAGATAAAATAAGCGGAAAGTCTGGCGCAGGGAAAAGAAACTGAAGTCTGGGGAGAAAGTCAAGTATACAAACAGAAGTCAAGGTGCAATGAGAGACGTGTCTATAAACAGAAAACATGCAGACAGCCCCACTGGAGAGAGACACGTTGAAAGCCCATCCTAGGAGCCTATGAGGACAACGACATCCATACCCTGAGAAAAATGGCAAAAACTAGGCAGTCCAAGCGCCAAAACCTGGTTGGAAGCGAGATAGGTGACGAGCATTGGTTGGCTGCTGTATAGACGGTGGCTTCCTGCAGACGCGTGGTCGCTCCCGCTCCCCCATAACCATATGCGCTTCACAATATCCCTCTTTACAAAAGTATAAACCTCATCATACATTTTGAAATAAGTTTATATATTTAAGGAATTCATCATTAATTTAGGAAATGTAAACATGATGTGTTTTTTTAAATAAAAGAAAATAATTAAAGTGAGTTTATAAAGAGTTAAATAAAATTGTTAAGCATCCACAAAGGATTTCAATTACGATTATTAAATATATTTAATATAGTGATTAATATATTTATTTTTTAGAAGAAAGATCAATGGTATTCGACAAACAGATTACAAATTATATAATTTAAAGAGCTTTGAAAACTGGCATAACTAAATTGATGAACGAGTTAAATAATAAGAAAGTGCATGAACGAAAAGAAATATTACTATTACATTTTCAAGGAATATGCGACAATAATGGGATATTTAGTATATAAAATAAAAATGGAAAACAATAATTTCAAGTGATTACAATTTAAAGAGAATTATATCCATTTTACTTTGGATGCATTTCATAACAATAATCATAATAATAATGGAGGTACTAATCACAATTGTGTAATGTTCAACTAATTTTTTTTGTATTGAGATATCCTGACAGGTAAACAAATATTAAAAGAATAACATTGTATTCTAAATGTATTTCATAATATTAATCGTACTAATTAATATAGTAATAATAATTATATGATATTTAATTAGAAATGATTTTATTTGATGAAATAAATCTATTGTATGAGGTGTAGGCAAGAAAACATTTATATGATCGGGTAACCTCTATTTTATATGGTTAAGCTATTTTTTTGTTTAAGTGAGCTGTTAATAATCTTTATTTTATGAAATAAATAATAAAAAATATTTAATACTTGATATTAGTTTTTATGTAAAATAATTGTTTTGTTTATCTATATTTTGAAATTGATTTGGGTAGATCTCCTAACCAGTAAATTATTGTAAGGTTTTTTTAACACGTTTTAACTTTCACACCATGCAAGGTCTATACATTTAACACATAAGTAACCTTGTCTCACTATTCTTGCATACCAATTGTCACCCTTGTTTGAAAATCCAATAGAACATTTCTATTCCCTAATAGCATATCACTATATTGTGCATTATGTAAATAAATCCAAAAAATATACCACATTATATAGCTCTATCCCAAGACAACAAGTTGTTCTATCATTAGGTATATTAATACAAATATTTTCTACACAATCACATCGTAAGTAATGTAATATGCCTACAACCACTTTAGAATTACATCATTTTAAATCATTTTATTGTATTTCTTGTGATTTCCATTTCCACACTGAAAAATATTATGGCCCACCATTGCATATTTATTGTTCCTCCATTCTGAATGGAAGGAAATTTAAGAAATATGGGCCTATATATTCACCCAATATTCCCCTACCATATCCATTTCGAGTGCTTTATTCATCGAGGAACAATGCAAACCTTTCACACCTTGGCTAACATAGTGATCAGAAGTATTGCAACAATGACTTGCTCAAATTGAATACCTGAGTCACATGTGAAACTACAAAACTTGCATGCCCTAGTCGACATTGTATCAACATTAATTCTTAAAATATTAAGAAAATATCTTCGTGGTATGTTTTTTTTATAATTCATAGCTCCCACCATTTCTATATTGTTACTACGCTCTTTCTTTTAGGTGAAAAATTAAGTAAGTGGCTCAGCATTACTCCATCCTTGATTAAATAATTAATGTTGCGCCAATTTTAATTAGAATAACAATTACCAAGATTTGAATTGCATGCACCTTAGTGATGGAATTAGATTATGTGCATGGAGATAGGGGTGAAAATTGACATTTACAAAAGTCCGTTTCAATTCATACACAGCTAAATCTAATAATAAAGTGGTGGATATTACTATATATTCAAGGTGAATGGCAAGTGTTGGATCTTATGATATATGAAAGGCACCAACAACCTTGAAATATATAAATATATTTTTATTAGGATGTGTTAGAAGTATCATCATCGATATATTTTTGTGTATTTTCCTTCGTAGCTTCTTAATCCCTCGTAGTTAATTTTATAGCTTTTGAGTGCTGCAAAATGTTAGAAGGTTATTATAGCACATTGCCTTACTAGATACTTACTAAATTTTTTCTTTTGAGAGTTAAAATTGAGTTAAAAGATGCACTTTTTATGCTAGAAATGTGTGTTCTTTGATGGGAAAGGTGGTGAGCATGTAGGATTATAGAAAATTATGGTGAAGGTGCAAGATATTTAAATCCATTTTTAGTTAACAAGATCACTTCAATAGATATTGGAACTGACTTAGATGGATAGACATCTAAAAGAGATTTCCATTGGTATGAAGAAGTTCCAAATCAACAACCTATATCACAATTTATTTCTAGTCAAACTATAGAACCTTGAACATCAAAGTTGCAATGTGAAATTGGTGAAGGACCCTTTGGAGCAAGCTAGCTTGGTGACATTGTGAAACATAGCGGAGCGGATTAGCGAAGTGGCTACCCAAAATGTCATGTGAATTTGGTAGATATCAACATGATGAAGCTCATCAATAGGTAAATTATACGGACCTTAGTGCCACTCTCCAACTTATTAAAATCAACTTTTCTCACATTTCTTTACATATTTTGTTATATTTTTCTTATTGAGAAGGGTAGAGATGAGATGTTATGTCATGTGGCCTAATGTGCATTAATTGCATGCTTTGGAGAAATTTTGGGTAATTAAATTGTGGGAACTTGAAGTAGACAAGCAAGAGGGATTTTAGGAGATTGGATCTCCCTCCTTAACTCCTCACTCACTCGAAGATTCCTAAACCAAATCTCATCATCTCTGTGTTACAAGCAGCCAATCCACTAAGGTCATTGGTAGCTAAGCCAGTGATAGTTGAAGACAAGTTGATCTCAAGATGGGATCCAAGCCTCCCTATGTTTAAGGAATCTGTTGGTAGCTTCAGTTGTATAAATAAGAAGACCTAGACCCTCATTAGTATTCAAAAAATTTTATTGTGGCCAGGAGGAATTTCAGAGCAAAGACATTGTGATTGATAACTCTTATGTATTTTTGATATTTTAATGAAAATGAAAAGCATTCCCTTGATCTAGCACTGATTTGACTCAGAGGGCTCAAGCTCTTTAGTTAGGGCCCAACCCTAGCAGCAAAGGTTTCTCTTTCTATACATGTATGCTTGGATTAAATTCATAGTTAGCTATTGAAGTTATTTTGGTTTTGTTTAATTTGCAAGTATTTGGATGACTACTTAGTTTGCTTCCATTTTTGGATAGATATATTAGAGGTACCATAGCGGTAATAAACACTTCATAAAAGCTTATGATAGTTGCCTTTACCTCATCTCCCTTACCGGATCATGATTTGAGGGTTCCATTCACAAAGCCCAAAAACATATTTATTCTCTAGTTACTGCATAACATAGGGTTTCTTATTGAATAGATCATTGTCTCTAAATTTGTTAGTAGTATCTACAACTATGATTTTTTATCTTGTGACATTGGTATGGCTTAGAATCACTTTCATTTGTGAACTTAGCCATTAACTCTTAATAACTTTGTTTTTCCTCCATTTCGTTCATCTTTCCCATGTATAAATAAAATGGTGCATAAATAACAAAAATAGTGTATTTTGTTGAAGGAGCTTCTGATCCGCATGGAGACCTCATCTCGTACATCTCATCCAATTCTTCTCGACCTATGCTACTAGAGTGTGTAGGTTTTAACCCCGTATAGAAATTACCTGCATACGAATTCTAAAACACATAAAATAAATAATGCGAGACCATAACACATAAAAAACATATACACAGAGATTTTCCCCTAGATCCCAAAATTGGGACCACTAGCTTGATTTTTCATTATGTTCCTTTCAATGTTACAATACATATTTATACATGTCAAAGAATCCAATACCATGGATTGAAAACCATCGCATGCAATACCATGGACCGAAAACCATCGTGTCCAAAAAACATGTGCAAAAATCATGCCCCTGTGAACCCCCCCACTACGCACGCTACATAATCAGTGCAACAAAGGGGGGGCTCCACCTCCCCTCTAACCCCTCGGTTAACTATGCGAGCTAGTCATGGAAAGAATATAACACAACACAACATCCTCCCACTTGTTGTTTTCTTCCACAGGGGGCCACAAGAAAGCTTAGTCATTTTTTCAGCCCTGAGATGGCCATTGTCTCTGTACACCAAGAGAACTTCTCAGAGCTCACAAATTTTGTCAATGCATCTGCTCTATTCTTCAAAGTTTCCACCTTTGCTAGCAACACCTTTTTGTCTTCTATCATATCGCTCACAAAGTGATAATGAACATCAATGTGCTTTGTCTTTGAATGATATGTGGGGTTCTTTGCCAAGAAAATTGCACTTTGGCTGTCACAGTATATCCTTATATCTCCCTATACTAACCCCATACTTGAACACAATCTGTGCAACCAAACTGCTTCCTTGCTTGCATCAATGGCTTTCATGTATTCTCCCTCTGTAGCTGATAGTGCCACTATAGATTGTTTCTTACTCATCTAACTGACTCCACCTCTAAATAGGTTAAACACATACCCACTTGTAGACCATCTCTAATCCAGATCTCTAGCTCAATATGCATCAACAAAACCACGAATATCCAACATTTTGTCCAATCCTGATCTTCCTTGCTAGCACAAGCCATAATCACTAGCGCCATGCAAATACCTGAAAACCCGCTTCACTGTTGTCCATTGCTCCTTCGCTGGTTTTGATATAAACCTACTCAATACTCCCATTGCATGTGCAATGTCTGGTCTAGTACAGACCATTGCATACATCAAGCTACTGACTGCACTTGCATATGGAACACGGGACATGTCCTCTTCCTCTTCTTGTGTCTTGGGACACTGTTTAGCAGATAACCTCACACTTAGAGGAATAGGAACCTTCACTGGTTTACTATCTTGCATATTAAACCTCTGTAATATTGTCTCGACATACTTCCTCTGGTTTAACCAGAGCTTCCTCTTTGCCCGATCTCTTTTAATTTCCATGCCCAAAATATAGTTTGCAGCACCGAGATCTTTCATGTCGAATTTGGAGGACAATTGGGTCTTCAAATCCTGGATAATTGCTTTGTCATTTCCAACCAACAACATATCATCCACATACAAGACCAGATAAATAACACGGTCACCAATTAATTTAAAATACACACAATGATCTGCTTTGCTTCTGGTGAAGCCAAGTCCCCGTATAAATGTATCAAATTTCTGATACCACATCCTTGGTGACTGTTTTAACCCATACAGAGACTTCTTTAACTTGCATACCAGTTCTTTCTTACCCTTCACCGCAAAGCCTTCAGGTTGCTTCATGTAGATTTCCTCTTCCAAATCCCCGTGAAGAAATGTTGTCTTCACATCCATCTGTTCTACCTCAAAATCAAAAGCAGCAGCAACAGATAAAAGTAATCTAATAGAAGTTACCTTGGCAACAGGAGAAAAAATATCACCAAAATCAATTCCCGGCACCTGGGAATAACCTTTTGCTACCAACCGAGCTTTGTATTTCTCCACCTTCCCTTCTACATTTGTCTTCTTCTTGAACACCCATTGGCTGCCAATGGGTTTCCTTCCAGCCAGCAACCCCACCAGATCCCAAGCCTCATTTTTGTGCAAAGATGCCATTTCATCAACCATGGCCTCTTTCCAGAGTTTTCCATCCTCTGAATCCACTGCTTCCTTCACAGTTCTGGGATCATCATCAGTAACAGACAAAGCAAAGTTTGAACAAAAAGCAGATGGGCTATACCTTTCCGGCTGCCTTCTTTCTCGAGCTGATCTTCTCACAGCCGGAGTTTGTGGCTCTTCATCTTCTGATTCCTCCTCTGCTACAGAGTCTGATTCTTCCTCCTTTAGTTCAAACCCTATCTTCACAGGTTCCTTTGGTTGGACTTCATGTTTAATAACATCTTTCACCTCTCTGAACACCACATCTCGACTGTACACAACCTTCCTTGTTACTGGGTTCCAAAGCTTATAACCCTTTAAACCATCCTTCTACCCAATAAAGATGCACTTTTCAGATTTACTATCCAACTTGGTTCGTTTCTCCTTTGGAACATGTACATATGCGTCACATCCAAATACCCTCAGATGTGAAAG
>APFE030600972.1:0-11405 GCA_000404065.3 Pinus taeda | reverse complement strand
TGGGACCATCCTCGTATAGACAAGGCATCACCATTCTGGCTCTCCATATTTTTCCATCTCATCTCCTCCATCAACAAGGATGAGACTATTTCATCAAACTACAAGGAAGTTACATTGCTACCTATTGCAATAACCAGACTATCCCATGAATCTGGTAGAGAACACAACAAACTAATGCACTTATCTTCATCTAAAATTTTAATATCAATAGATGCTAATTGACTTACCACAATATTAAATGCATTTAGATGCTTTGTCACCGAGTCTCCATCTTTCATCCTCAGGTTATATAGATTTTTCTGTAGGAATAGTTTATTCACGAAAGACTTAGATTGGTACAAAGTCCCTAACTTGTCCCATAAAGCCTTCGTCGTAGCTTCCTCTGATATATTAAGCAATACTGAATCTGAGACACACAATCTTATTGTGCTCTTCGCCTTACGATCCAACTTCTTCTATTCTTCATTAGACACTCCTGTTGGTTTAGTACCCGGATCTATCACGATCCACTGATCTTTATCCACCGACAGATCCTCCATCTTGAGCTTCTAAAACTCAAAACTCTGACCATTAAATTTCTCGATCTCTATCCTTCCACTACTCATCGTCTTCTTTCACCACCAGAATCGATCTCACAAGTCTCCCACTGAGTAGGATCTACCATAGGCCCGAGCGAAACCCCTTAGTAACAAAGGGGTCCCGTTGAAGCCAAAATTACTTCGATACCAAATGTAGGTTTTAGACCCATACACAAATTACCTACATATGAATTCTAAAACACATAAAATAGCCAATGTGAGAGCATAACACATAAAACACATATAGACAAATATTTTCCCCTCGATTGCAAAACCAGGACTACCATCTTGATTTTTCATTATGTTCCTTTCAATGTTACAATACATATTTATACATGCCGAAGCATCCAATACCATGGACCGAAAACCATTGCGTCGAAAAAACATGTGTGAAAATCATGCACAAAACCATAGGTGGGTCTGCCCAACCTAACATAGGGTCCAAAACCAAAAGTGGGGTTATGGGTACACCTCAAACCCCATAAAGTGGGGTTATCGATACACCTCAAACCCTATGAAACCCCCCCCCCCCCCCCCACTACATAATCGGCACAACAAATGGGGGGCTTTGCCCCCCTCTATGCCCCTGATTAACTACATGAGCTAGTCGTGGAAAGAATATAACACAACCCAACAGAGTCCACCTAACCCTAATATGAATTCTTGTTTTGTAAGCAAAGTGGTCATTTTCCTTGAGCAAATCCAACCATATTGAAGCATTTGACTGAGCCTTGGGTAGTGTGAACCTATTTTATGCCTTATTTCCCCGTGAGACACCTTTCCCACACTTCAATCTATCTTTCCTATAGTAAAATAGGGCATCGTGCAGTAGAACTAGGACATCTTGTAGTACTAGAGGAAACCTCGTAGCAGCATGTTTTAAGCCCGAATTGAGAACAAATGATCATCTAAGCTTAGGTTAGGCCTCCACTTGGCTCCCATACCCTTGAAACTATTCCAGACATATTCCCCCATACCTGTCTTCCATGACAAAGAACAAATTGGAAATAAGCATTTTCATTCATAAAACTAAAAGTCCAAAAGGGAATTTTCTCCCAATTCTTAACTTAGCACATGGATGCAGCAGTCACAGTAGTTCTAAGATAAAATTCCATGCTCAGTTAATGGAGATAACTAGATGTTATATACAAGGATAAGTTAGATCTCTTTTGCAAGAGAAATGTGTAGATACTTAGCTAGATTATTTCATGTCACTCTATAACACCTTCCAATTCAGTACTTTCATTTCCAAGAGTAGCTAGCATTCCATTTTTCCATTAAGAATAATTTCCCCTTCCCGTTTGGTAGGAAGACTCCTTCTAGTCTATAGAAGATCGGTTTGAAAAGCCGTAGTGGTCTATCACCCCAATTTAAAGTGACAACAATAGACCATTTCATCTACTATGTATACAACACTGTCACCTCCAAGTTTGTATGAACCCCGAGTTGATGAAGTAAAGTTGGTAGCCCCAGTAGTTACAACATCATTGCTACGATATTGGTGGTCATCACTTTTTGGCGCTATTGTTTGGGAGGTGTCTAAGTAGATGTGATTACTTCTTTCTTTCTTTCTTTCATCCATGTAGTAAATAGTTGCAATATTTTCTTTATTTCTAATTTTTCAAGTAGTCCCATTCAAGAAATAGTTGGAATCTTTGCTTTCTTTTTGCTCTACAAGTAATTCTAAGAAAAAAACCCTAAAGAAAAACCCCTTTCATGCCTCATAGGAGTAGAGACAAATTAGGAAAAAAAATTCCAAATACCCCAACCACATCTAACTACCAAACTTCCTTCTTCTTCAGTGGATGTGAGCTAGAGGAACAATTAAGAGAGCAACCAGAGATATTTGAAGAGCCTATTAGGGAAGAAGAAGAGGCCATTCCACCAACCTACACCATGGATGAAAATAGAAATGGGTTTGAAGATAGAGAAGGAGTTTAGAATAGAGCCGAGGATGCTTTTCCCATAAGAGAAACTAATGGGGATGCTAGGACGAAAAACATAAGCTCCTCTTCCCTTCCTCACTTCCATGGCCTCACCTTAGAGGACCCAGATACCTTTTTGTTTGAGTTTGTTGTCATATGCATAACATATGATTACACCTGTCATGACCAGAAATTGAAATTGTTCCCATCTACCCTTAAAACATGTAGCCTTGCACTGGTTCATGGGTTTACCTAGGGACAACATCACCACCTAAGCTCAGATGTAAGAATCCTTCGACTCTAAGTTATGGGGCTATTACAGATCCAAAGATACCAGGGAGGAAATTTTTACAATGACCTTGCGACATGACGAACCTTTGGAATATTGTGAGGAAAGGTTCCAACTTAGTTACAAAAGGGCGAGATGCACCTCCAATCCTGAATGACTTAAGCTATTTCTTCTTAGAGGGATTGGGGAATATATCCTAGAAACCCTAAACATGTTTTCAGGATGGGACGTCTATCAATTACCCTATGATGATATCAAGACAGTTTTCAGAAATGATTCTAAGGCAGCCAGAAAGAAGGTTAGGGCTAGTGAAGCTTTCACCAGTTCATCCTCCTCTAACCCATCCATAAAAAGTGAAATTGGCAACATGTTGGAAGACTTCAAGATTGAAATCTTGCATACCCTTGCTCTACAAATGGACACCATTCAAATTAAGAGGAAGTAGGAGGAAGTAGAAAGTTCCTTAGCTTCCTTCTGCCCTAGATGCACTAGAAGGAACCCTTGAAATGGATGTCCATTGAATATTGTAGGTATTTTCTCGGTCTCTAAGGAGAACCACAACACAAATAAGTACCCTTCTCTACCTAGATTGAAAGTTGTGTATCAACGAATTGAAGGGGTGACTAGAAAAATCTGTTATATAAAAAAAAAGGAGGCCTCGCGGACCTTAACCATACTAGAAGGGCATACGAGGGTCATCCTATTCATATTACAACCATAACCAGAATCCCCCTTGGTTCCCTCCTGCTCATCCTTCATGGTCCACAACTTCTTCCTAGTCTTCTGCACCTCAATACAATTCCCAACCTACCAACCAACCACTTCAACCATATACTCCTCCACAACCTCAGCAGAATGTCCCATCCTAAGGGTAGACGCCCCCATACAACCAATCTGTAGCCTTACTACCTCCAAATCCATCTAAAGCACAACTCATTCACCTTGCTTCACATAACAAACCTCAGATTCCTTCTTAATGAAATTCGAACCCGAACAACACACAGGCACAGTAGTTCTATAGTGGAGAAACATCTTACCCTACCTATTGTGTGGAAATTGAAGAAGTCAACCTTGGCTCTGGTAGAGTGCTTCCAAATAATCAACCTCCATATCGACTTGAGGAGCTCGAAGATGAAAAGGAGGACAGTGTCCCTCAATCGAATCTACCTCCTTTTTCTAAGAGATTAATGCATCCTATGTAGCACACCCTTGAAGTTACAGAAATTATGGGTGAATTGAAAAACCTTTTTTAAAATGCCGCTCCTCCAACCTATTAAGGATATACCCATATACAACACATTATTCAAGGAGAAATGTTTCAAACATCCTGGTAGGTGAAAGAAAGACACCCCTACCATTAATTTCATTGGATAATTGTCCAACTTAATTTTCAGGTGGGTGACTTGAACAAAGTATCTATATTGTTGTCACACAATAATTTTTCACTCTCCTTTAGCTCCCTGTTCTTGATCCTAGAGAACCCTAGTAGTGACTACAATGTTATATATTCACCATAAAACTTATGTTGTTGTATCCCTTGAACTTTGAGGAAAGTAATCACACTCCCTTTAAAACATTTCCAAAGAATCCTTCTTAAAACCCAATTTTCAAGATTAAAGTTGTTTCCCAGTGTCTCACCCATGCCGATTTACAGAGCTTAACACATTGACCCCCATTGATCGGTGCACGGTTAGCCCAATACCAGTGTCTTTTTACTTCTGGAATGTTTTTATAAAACGAAACAGAGTATCACATCTACAAACTTCTAGTGGTGATGTGTTGGATGTTTGTTTGGTTGGATAAGGGCCGAGAACTCCATATAAGGTTCTCTCCCCCTTAAAAGTGGACCTTCCCAAGGAGATAAGACCTTCTTCCCACATGAGTGGATCTCTTTCGTATCCTCCTCTCCATATATAAACCACTTCCTCTTACCTTTTTTGGTTACACACAATACAACACATAGTGAAGGTGCAAAATTCTAAAATATTTAACTTTTGATAGAAGAAGATTAGTCTTAGATGATAAAAGACTAGTTTTTGGTAGCTCAAGTATGAGGAAGGAAAGTTAGAGCTTGTAAGCCAATTCGTGTCAAGCTAGGGGAGGAAAAGAGTTTTTCAAAGGCATGTATCAATACTTGGATATCGGAAAGGAGATCCCCAACGAGATTTCCTATATCAGGTGTAATGTTAAATTTGATAGCTTAGAACTCCTTGACCTTTTAAGTAGATTGGATTGGATTTTATGATATCATGTTTCTTTTTGTTTCTTGCACATTTATTTCAGGTACTTGAAGGAAAGGAACAAAGGGAAGCTGGAGCAAGGAAGCTAGATCACCATTAAGTAGATTTGTGTTATAAGAGGTAGGCCCTCTTATTCAATTCTAATATAAGGATATTTACATTAGATTTTCTTGTTTGTGGCTAGACCCACTGTCTTGGGCTAGATGGATCATCTTTATCCACAGAGGGGATATTCCTACAGCACAAATTGGTGACTCCATTGGGGAAATACATCTCCTTTTCATCACTTAGTTTTTTTGTACTTGTTTGCCTAGTTTGTTTATTTATGGTCTTCTGGATCTGTATTGACCAGTTTGAAGGAAAATAGACACTAGCCCATCCTTGGATGTTTTAATTCTGTCCTTGTGTGAAGCTCTTTTTTATTTTTTGTTTGAATCCCTTGATGAGCGCTACTTTTGGCCAAATAGTCGCGCCAATCATGCCTATCAACGTTACTTTTACCCTGACAGTCATGGTGGTCATGCTAATTAGGACTTGTTTCAACCTAAAAGTTGTGTTGGTCTTTGAGTTAAGAAAAAATCTGAGTTTTTTCACATTCCAGTTCCAGTGTATCTTTACCCTCAGACTCTCTTCTCCCCCCAAAAAGTGAATAGGATGCTTTGTTTACTGGGTTTGATTGATTGATTAGCTTGAAATTTCATTGCTTGATTTTTTTACTTTTTCGGATGGCTTCTATGAACTTAGGACATCTAGGTCAATTTTCGTTCATTTGTTAATTCATGCATTGTTTTAAGTTTCTAATTTGTTACTTTGTTTAGCCCGTCTTTTAGTCCTAGCCCCTTCATTGCTTTAGTTTCGATTGAATGAGTGAAAGAGTCTTGTTTGCTCTCTTTCTTTGAGTGTCTCTTTCTCTGTTCAAACATAGACTACATTGCTTGGTTTGGCGATTGAGGATTTTATGTGTTTTTTTGTTTGATTCAAGGAAGAAGTTTCTTTTAGTTTCATTTATCATGACTTGGATTTGATGGATACTTTTTTGTTCAAAATTGTGAAAATTTTCATTAAAGTGCTTTATGTGAAAGATGCATTTTTCATTTTATGAAAAGAAAAACATCATTCTAGTTTACTTAAGCAAAAATATTGCATTAGTAGCATTATTGAGAAGCTATAATTACATCATCATAGCCATCAGAAATGAAATAAACTTTTTGTTGTTAAAGGAAGATTAAGTGCATTTAGCACATGTATTAGTAAAATATTTCATTCTTTGGTTGTTGTGTTGATTGTGTGATCTCTACCCCTCAATTAATGTAAACTTTCATCGAATACAAAGATTTCTTTTCTCATACAATTCCATATAGGATTTTTCAGATGAAAATGGTATGGCCTTACAATTGAAAATTAATTCAAGATGAACCGTTAAAATTTATTGGATTAATCTATTGAAGCATTGAAACTTTATAGTCACATTTAGTGGTATAGGCTAGAGACATGTTCTGACATCTTTAAACCTAGCAGTTGTTGTTCGCTTCGGCATTAGACAACGCTAGTATAGACTTGTGGTCCCCTTACTATCGTGTATATGAAGGGATACCCCACTAGCTTTGCAATCCTTTATCCATAGGAAGCCAAGTCTACCACCTTGTAAATGTGATACACTGAACACAACATTGGGAGATTGCCTACCTATACTTCTCGGATTGTCGGGAGGTATTCTACAGTTCACGGTTACATGGTAATCCTTTTGGCTAGATTATCCTCAGTACTTATTTTCGTCTTTTGGATTCTTTAAATGTAAATTATCATCAAGCACTTTTCCTTTCGAGTTCTTTAACTTCAAAAGCGACTAGAATCACCTTTCACCCTTTTCTCGACTCTTAAAATATGAAAAGGAAAAGCTTTTTTTTCCAATGACTTAAAATTAACTACCCATGAAATATTCCTGGTTAAATTTATCTTCCTTAGTGATCCTTTATTGTTGTTTCCATTGTGGTCATTTTCTCTCTTGTTTCAAGTATCCCATTTCTCTTTCGGAGCATAGAGTACATTTCTTGGTTTGTTAATTGAGGCATTTGTGTGTTTGGTTTGTTCGATTCAAATTTTAGAAATTTGCAGCTTCACTATGAGTTGTATTTTGTGTAACCAAAAAGGGTAAGAGGAAGTGGTTTATATAGGGAGAGGAGGATAACAATGAGATCCACTCAAGGTGGAAGAAGGTTTTATCTCCTTGGGAAGGTCCACTTTTAAAGGGGGAAAGAACCTTATATGGAGTTATCGGCCATTATCCAACCAAACGAACATCCAACACATCACCACTAGAAGTTTCTAGATGTGAAACCCCATTTCATTTTATAAAAAATTCTAGAAGTAGAATGGTGTGGGTATTCGGCTAAAAATAGTGTTTTTTAGAGTGGGTCACAGTGTTAAACTCTGCAAATCGGTGAGGGTGAGACATTGGGAGAGAGAACTTATCTTAAAATCTAGGTTTTAAGAAGGAATCTCTGGAAATGTTCTGAAGGGAGTGGGGACTACTCTCTTCAAACTTCAAGGGATGCAAGAGCATAGGTTTCATGGTGAAAGTATAACACAGTAGTCACTAATAGGGTTCTCTAGCATCAAGAATGGGGAGTGACAAGAGAGTGAAAAATTACTATGTAATAGATGCCCCCTAAAGCATGAAGTTAGAGTTAAGAGTGATGGTTGTAATGTCTTAAGACAGAGTGAGGATTTGGAATACCAACATCAGAGGACCTGCACCTCAAATATACAAGTACATATATGAAATATAATAGTCATGCCTGATAAATATGAGAGGCATATAACAATACATGAATCCATGGTATGGGAACAAATATCCATCAAGAAAAGGATCATGTGCATGGATCCTTACATGGACGCAACCATCCAACTGAAGGGATCATATGAAATAGATCCATGGCATGGGTGCATCCATCCCTATAGACAGGATCAAAATTAAAAGACCCATTGTATGGTCGCAACGACCCATCTAAAGAATCATGTATATAATCATGAATGACTCATCACTCCTTCCAACCTGCATTTTTGTGATCTAATCCCAAGGTCTTGCCCTCCAACATGACCTAATAAAAGTACAAATTATAACATGTGAATAGACGTGTTGAAGACGAACATGCTAGAAAATCACTTGATTATTGGCCAACGTTGTGAACCGTTAACAAGTGTGAGAGAAACCATACATAATGTCAATGTCTCTCAAGGTACTATTAGTACAATTCACAAAGTGTGAATAAGGAATTGAAGTTGAACACTCGTGAATTCATTCAATCGAAAGAAAGTAATGAGAAGATGTCATCGAGTGCAAAGAACTTGCCATTGAGGCATGCAAGCTCTAGGGTACTAGAAGGGAGTGTCTAGATCAACTTCCTTGATAATGAGTTGAAGTCGACAGGAAGTGATCTGTCAAAGGAAGGTCATAATGAATGCTTCACAATGGACATGAAATTGGAAACACAATGAATGAGAGTAATTCAAGATGGTGACATATGATTAGAGAATGTACATGTAGGAAGACTTCTCTTGAACATGTGGATGACACAACTCTGAATTTTGGCTGCATTTGACATCAGAGCATTAGAGGTCATGGTGATAGGGTAGAGATGATATGAGAGGTTTAAAATGGATACCACAAAACCCAAGGAGGCATGTGATAGAGTGAGGATGTCCCAAAACCCAACACAAATAGTAGATGAGTGTTAATGTTCAAGAGCAGCATGCTGCCTCCAGTGAAGAATACAACTCATGAAATACTTCCAATTTCCCCCACCATTTCTAGTGAGTACCCTAGTTAATTTTTCACAAGCTTAATGAGATAACATATTCTTTTAATATAATTCCATCCTTCAGATTGATCCTACCTAGTAAATCTTAACAAGCCCTAGGAGGGATAAGCTATGTCTCGTCATAATGCCGAGTCCTATGCTGTTTAATATTTTAACTAGTCCGACAAACGTGAAACTCATAATCTTTTTCATTTTTAGAGAGATTGAAAAATATACAGAAAAGATACCTTCGAGGGTCCCTTTTCATAAAGTTACCTCTCGAACCTGAAAAGGTAGAAAACAATATTCAAGAGAACCTCCTAGTCATGGTAGACTAAGGTGTACCTTTTTCATAAATAGTTTATTCCAACTTGAAAAAGGGTTAAATGTATACTGGGTAAACGCCATTTCATAACCATTTACAAGGTCAAAACGACAAGAGATCACAAATATTTTCATGTTTTTAGAGTCGGAAAAGATCTTAAAGTAGAATCCCCATTTTTAGTTACTTTAATGAATCAAAAAGGGAAAAATACTCGGCAATCTTTTCAATTGTTTACGAGTTAGAAAAGAGCTTAAAGGTGACTCATCCTGTAGGAATGAGTGGTATAGAGGGTTGCGACAAGTTTTGGTTGAGGGGGAACTAGTCGAAACACTCAAAAGTCAAGAGGATAGTTAGCTAAACCACTCATTGTTGTGGTTCCTCGGGAAAGGAAAAAACAACCAAGTGAAAGTGAATGATCGACCAAAGAGATCGTGGCGATGGAATGAAACAACCAAGACTCTTCTAATAGAAATTATCTGATAAAAATTGAAATTACTGGATGATAATTGGGCATGGGTTCATCTTTACACAAGCTTGAACCATGGGGAACTCTACTTGAATTCGGTTTCATGTTTACAAAAGCTTGAAACAAAAAACTATGCTTGAGTTTGATTTCATTTATGCACAAGCGAGAAACAAAAAATTATTCTTGAGTTAAGTTTACATGCCCCTAGAGTAATGATTCAATTCGAGGTACATGCCCCCCAAACTTCATTTCATTTAGCTAGGTGGATGGAATCAAGGTTCACTTTCGAGATCCAGGAAAGACCCAAATAAGATTTTACGACATCTTAATAAAAGTCTCAATTTCAAAAAGGGAATTGTTGCATGTTTTAATGAGGTTGATACATTAAAAGAAATATCCTCAAGACTCCTTGTTTCATTTTTTAAGGAGCTTGAGAGAAGACTAGGACCCATTCTCCAACACCTTATTTAATTTTTTAACAAGGTTGACACAACATGAGGAACTATCCTCAAAATCTGTTTCATTTAATGAGGTTGATGCAGGAACAAAATATCCCCGCACCCTTGTTTCATTCTTTATCAAGCTTGACACAAGACAAGGAACTATGCTCCGACCCCTAGTTTCATTTTTAACGAGCTTGACACAAGACAAGGAACTGTGCTCTGACTCCTTGTTTCATTTTTTAATGAGCTTGAGACAAGAGAAGGAACTATTCTCTAGCCCCTTGTTTCATTTTTGAATGAGCTTGACACAAGACAAGGAACTATGCTTTGTATCATGTTCATGGACCATATGAGAACATGGCTCCCAAGAGGTCCTCACTCATGGGAGAACTATGCTCTGGGAGGAATATATGTCAACTGATACCAATGACAGATGGGGTTCCAATGCCCCCAATACATAATGCACTATACCATCTTTGTGGTCATCAGTGGATGTGGAGACATAATGGGTAGCCACATAAATTACTTGTGGCATAGGGGGTACTACTTGCAAACAAGAACCAACAGGGGATGATGGTTTCATAGGAGGCACTTGGTGACCGATGAATGATAATTGATCAATGGTCACTATTCTCCTTTTGTGTGGAAAACAAACCACATGGAAAAGTGAAGAAATAAGAGCTTACATGACATAAAGTAGTCACATCCAAGGAGAAGATTGGAATCTAAGGGACCTTAGCCTACCATCATGTCTATATAGATAGTCTTTCCTCCCAAAGTAATATGGAACTTTAGAAGGATCCCTAAGCGTTGACTGGTTCCTCCGTTGAAAGCCAATAGAGTCTTGGTGACAGGCACAAGCTGTACGGAACCCAAAGCTTTCCAAGTAGTAGAAGACATGATGCTAACAAACATGCCTTCATTTAATATAGTTCCATGTACTACCATATTATATGCTTGTATTGTGATCTAGAAAGGCACATAAGGTACTTGCAAGAAATGGTTGGGGGAAATTGGAAGTATTTCATCAGTTGTATTCTTCACTTGAGGTAGCATGTCACTCTTGAACATTGACACTCATCTGCTATTTGTGTCTGGTTTTCTATTAGGCCCCTATACTACTAGTGTAACCCTTATTGTTATTAGTACAACCCACTTATTATATTGATGTACCCACATAGTGCCCATATTGTTACTATTGTACCCCATATAAGCCCACTAATGTTACTATTGTGGATTCATATTATTATTGTTAGGTCGGCTGGGTTATATTGTGACTCCTTAGACTCCTATATATAGAAAAGAGGTTTTGTCATTTGAATCATCCAAGAATTGTTCA
>APFE030600971.1:42503-100408 GCA_000404065.3 Pinus taeda | reverse complement strand
AGAAGAGGTTATTCAGTTCCAACATCAATGGGATACTCCCTCTTTTGGATGGGGTAGCTCCTCTCTTGATGGGAAAAGCTCCTCTATCATAGGGGTGCATGAACCATCTGGAGGCGCTCAATACACGTCAAGAACTCTTCTAGAAGGCTCTAGAAGTGACCACAAGTAACTTTTTAAAGATGAAACTTGCGCCTTTTGACCTTTACAGGGGTACGCAACCTAGCTTTAGTATACAGAGCGTATTACTACGCAGGTCTAATGTATATGGAGTGCGTACACGCAGGCAAGGTAGAGAGAACCTGCGTACCCAGAGATAAACATGTTTTCAAGTGACCTTCTCTCTCTTTGAAGTTTTGACATGAAGAGCAGAGGTATGGGGCTTGACAAAGAGGACAATGTGGCTATTGATGAGGCCACATAAACTGCAGATAGTCAAGGTGACAAAATTCAGTGTAACAGCGAGCTGTAATAAGATACAATACAATACATTATCTTCATAAAATTTTCATGATCTAGCTGAGGCGGGCATTCCCATGCTCAGCTTTATAAATTCATTTTCATGTACATAGGATAGACAACCGTCTGTGTGGCAGACTAATGATTCTGATAGAGCCATCATCCTTTGATTCTGATGATCATCTGTGAAGCAATGATGTACATTTGATGTCTTTATTTTCCTGAATATATCACAGCCCGGATGGATGAAACTAGATCTGGGGTCTTCAAACTCATCCAATCTTTGCCCGAAGTACAAGTCGATCCATGTGAAAAATGTTCTAGAGTCGAACACGGAAAGACATCGCCTGATTACAAGCCAATGATGTAAGCTATTAACAGGCACGAGAGGAATCACTGATAATGATGATGACCCTCAAGGTACTACAATACAATTCGTGTGGTGTGAAAATGGGACTTGGCATCGAACACCACGCAAAATCTCTTGGTCGAAAGCCATTGATGTAAACCTGTCGCCGAAAGTAAGAAAATTTCCATTGAGGCATGCAAGCTTCAAGGTACTGAAAGGGTTGTCCCTAGGTCGACTTCTTGGATAATGAGCTGATGTTGATAAGAAGAGACCCATCATAGGAGGGCCTTAATGAATCCCACATCTACGACACAGAACAAAGCAAATGACTTTGTGGAGGTGAAAGCGATCTAATGATACAAGGTTCAGGGTGGCGGTCATGAAAGAATGGAGCGTGAATGTATTGGAGCGGATGAGACACAAGATGGATTGGTGAATTCTCTGATCGACTTCTCTTGAACATATCGGTGACACTGAAATGGATTGGTAGCGTTAACCCCAAAGATGGATGGTACAGTGGACCAATGGTAATATGACCGGCGAACGAAATAACCCAACTTGACTCAATCATGGTGATGGAGTGAAAGTGTCATGTTCAAGAGCGACTTTGCTACCAATAAAGTTTCTTCAAGTTTTCTTCCCAATTTTCCCCAATCATTGCTAACCAGTACCTCTTTATTTTTTTCAAGCTTGAGGAGGATAACATATGCTTGTTCTATAATTTTCCCTTCAGGCAAACCCGTCGCTATTTTTTAATGAGCCTAGCGACAGTGAAACTCGTTCTTGTCTCTATAGACAAGTTTGTCGCTATTTGTTTTAACGAGTTTAATGACAAAGATAACTCGGTCCTTTTTCAATTTTAGAGAGTATAAAAAGGGATGGAAAGGAAACTCCAGTACTCCTTTTTCATCATATAATCCCTTAAGCTCAAAAAATTATAAAATAATATGAAAGGGATGAATTTTCGATGGTTTTAACAAGCCGAACAAGACAAGCGCTCGATCTTTTTGCGTAATAATCTCTCAGGTCCAAAAACATTAAAATCTAGAGGAGGGATAGCACTCCCGATAGCTTTAACGAGCTAGAGAGGCCAGTTGCTCGGTAATCTTTTCATATTTTACGAGTCAAACAAAAAGAGCTTAAAGGAGACTCGTTTTTTGAGAAACGAGTGATATTTTCGGGTAGCTGCTAATTCCAGGTAAGGTTTGGAATTTTCCAATCACGACAGTGTCACAAGGATGGTTAATAGAATCACTTGTCGCAGTTGTTCCTCAAAAGGGTAAACAATCAAATGGAGGTGTATGACCGGCTAAAACAGAGTGGAGGTGATAGTAAGAACACGACCAAGGCTAAAAAAGTTGATTATAATGCATTCGTAATGGTTATTTACCGGAGGGTGGTGCATTTTTTAATGAGCTTGAACTCTGAGGGAACATTTTCTCATTGGTTAGGTTTAATTTTTAACGAGCTTGAACTTCGCATAAAAACTGCTCATTCCAGTCATATAATAAGGATGTCTCACCAATAGGTTCAATTTTTAAGGAGTTTTCACCATTCAAAACTTTGCTCCGCTCCCTTTCACATGATAGCTAGGAATGACCAACTACTGTCCTAGGGGTTAATTAACTACTGAGGTTAGGTAGGAAAACTTTTCCTTTACTTCGCTGGTGCTATTTGGCCCCTGCAAAGGTGAATGGTCGATCCGACCAATCACCTAACTTAAGCAGTTGAAGTCAGCAAAACTATGGGGTTAGCGTTACGCTAGCCGCTTTTCACTTGCACGCAAAAAGGTTTGCATGCCCCCAGTATAGCGAAGTAGAGTTTCCAGGTTACCCTTCAATTTGCAAACAAAACATTTTCTCTGACAGGAAGGGCCTACCTTCTGACGGAGGCATCTTATTCCGGTCTAATCCCATTTTCCTAAATGGATGGGTGTATAATGCTAGCCATATATCCTCCGTAGAAACCTACCCTATACCTGAAGTTTTCCTACCAAAGCAGACCAGGGTGAATGCCCCTTGGGTTTCAATCATGGACACTGAATTACTCGTGCTCTTCAGGCAGACGGACTGGAGATTGATGAGACATTCCTTGCTTGAAAACACCAGTTAGGGATGGTACTTGACTATTAGCTATGTGTGACCTAGGAAATGAAAGTTGGTCTACGAGCTGGACCACTCGGCCTTCATGCAGAAAACACATTACTTGAAAGAGTGAGGAGACAATGGCTCCCATGCTATAAATATAGTCACACCCAAGGAGAAGATTATAATCTAAAGGTCCTTGGACTACCATTACGTTCAGATATATGGTTTTCCCTCTCAAAGTTATAGGCAAACTTGGAAGGATCCCTAACGGTCGACTGGTTCCTTTGTCGAAGGCTATTAGATTTCACATCTAAGGCAGAAGCGATGGCAAACCAAGTGCTTTCCAAGCAGTCGAGGAAAGGATACTCACAGAAGCCCTTTCATCTATGATGGTACCGACCATGACCATTCTATAAGCTTCTACAATGATTCAGAATGGTACATTAGACGGTAAACGGGGTCTGCCTAGTAGATTCCAATCGAAGGAAATGACTAGGTTGCTCAGAGGTGGGACCGAATAAACGACCGGATATGACCCTGATGAACTTCCTTCCTGTGGTAAAGGAACGGGTAGATTTCCCCCATGTTCATTGGAATCTGTGTTTACGAAAAGAATTTGAACGGTGTCGTTCTCATTCTGTTTAGTGACTATATCATCTGAAGATGGACCTTCGGAAGACAAGACTGGGTCTACTGCCGCCTCAACCTTTTGACTTCCGTCTGGTATGGATTTAGAGGGTTTATCTTCAATGATAGATGCTTCGATCGACCACAAAGTTGTGTCAGTTAGATTTTCAACTAGCGATGGACTCAGCAAGAGTTTATTGTACCCAGGAGGAAGCCGTAGCGGTGAAGCAGGATGGTTATCCAAGACTCTTTTAGCTCCATCTAGGAAGGGACAACGATGGACGGCATGGTTGCCTTCACATAGTTTGCAAGGAAATTTACATTTTCCTTTCTGTCTAGAGACTTTGTTTTCACTAGTTGATGGTGTACTCTCAACATGATCATCAGAGGCTGATGACACCGGATTGTGCAAATGTGGAGACCAATCCCTTAAGATTCGAGGGATGCAAGGACAATCTCGATGATAGTGGTCCCCTTTGCAATGACACATGGAGATTTTGGTTTGGATGGTGCAGTGTGTGGATTTTCGCTAGATGATGCACGGTTGCCCCTTTTTGCCTTTGGCTCCTTCTTTTTCTTTTCTTTCTCCTTCCCTTTCTTCTTCTTCTTCTCAGTTACTTGGTCTTTAGCTTTACCAACTTTACCAAGCGAAGAGGAAGGAAGGGAGGGAGAAACAAGCGAAGCAGAAGGTTGGGGGATAACTCTAGCATCATCTAGTTGCTGACTTGATTGCTTAGGAATTGCGGCAGTTTGAACGACAGAGGTCAAGAAGAGCCATATTGGCAAGCCGATTGTCAGTTTTGGGAGAGACAATGTGGCCATATGAGGTGCACCAACATCTCCCCAAGAGGAGAAAGGACTAGGATTTCCCCCAATGGGAAATCCTTGGTTGGTGGACTCCATTTTTCTCAACCTAAGACCAATGAGGGAACAGTGACGTTATTCCAATTAAAATAAATTTTAGACGCTTTGACACAACTTTCTTTTTCAATTTTTAAGAGTTGAGAAAAAGATAAAGATGACTCTAGTCACCTTCGATTTTTAATGAGGCTGAAGTGACAAGTGCTCAGATGGACCTTTTCCTTTAAGGAGTCTGAAAAGGAATGAAAGGGACTACTTTGGAAATCTAGACAGAGGGATTACCAAACCAATCACAAAACTGCAGAATACTTTTTACGGTACGGCAGTCAATCTTCCCGAATGCTGTGTTCAGTGCATTGCAATCGATAGGGTGGTAGACAGAGCTTCCTAAGGATAAAGGATATAGCCTATTGTGGTCTCCCAATATATACTCGATGGTACGTGGGAGCACAAGTCCGTACTGGCACTTGTCGTCTCAAAGAGGAGGAATCATCGGAACACGTCTCTAGCCTAGACTTCTAAATGTTGTGTGTTAGGTTCCAAAGCATTTTTATGTTCATTGAATTTATTTTACAGTTGATCTTTCTTGAGAATTTTTCCTTTTAGGTTCACCGTGTGGTGTAGATATACAATTCCTAAAATGCAATCTAAGATGATAAACAATTGTTTAATCTTCTTTTCGCAATGAAAATCCTAGCTACTAAGGAAAGAGAAGCGAGATTATTTCAACATAGAGCAGAGAGCACACACTAGATGCACTGTCCTAAATCAAAATCAACAAGCAGTCTAAATGAAAATGCACATGAATGTATTTGTTTTTGCTTTCTTAATGTGTGAATGACAAAAATAATGCTAAGTACAAATATGAATCGTTTCAAGCGACAGTACTAATGATTTTCTTTTCAAAAGACGAAAGGAAGATAATGACAACACTTTGCGATTTTGAATTGAAAACTGCTTTCGACACTTGAAAAACTATTAATTCAAATAAAATACAAGAGTAACAGTATAATCGACCATCAAGAACAATAGGACTATTTTCTTTGACTGAAAACGACACTTGCGACACTTCCAAATCAAAAGACGACAGCTTGATTATGCTACTTCTTTGTAAAGGAGAACTGTAAATGGTGAACAATACATAAAAACATTTACAGTTCTTTGTACTATGGAGGCTTAATCATGCAAAGGAAGGGAGTTTCTACAATGGTATACCGATCAAAGACATCAAAAATCCTGAATAAAGCTGAAGAGAGTGAACATAAACCAAAATCTGGAAGCAGAAGAGATCTTATTTGATCATGAGGTGCAATGCATCTAGATTCCCAAGAAGAGAAGGTGCGATCGTCCAGGGACGAGACTTCAACTTGGCTCTTGGTCACAGTTTGCAGCTTAGTTAAGGGATTTAAGCCGAACAAATGATAGTCAGTAAATGCAAATCACAGGGGCTGATCCAATGAGGCTACTGGAGCCACCACTAGGGCAATTAGGATGTTTGCAAATCAATTGTTCAGTTTATAAACAAAACCTAGAGATATACTGAAGTAGCATTGATCTACTTTGCACTTGCATAGAAAATGTAGTTCGAAGGCTAGCTAGCTTGACTTCAAGCTCCATCTATAAGTTTATAAAGCAAACAAATGTAGACAAGAAAACAAGTTATTTGCTCCCCAGCGGAGTCGCCATTTGTTATCAGGAAATCTAGTGTTTATGTAGAGATGCTAGTCCCACTAAGACGGGTAGCTATCTTAGAAAAAAACAGATTAAAGTTACTTTCTTTTTCCTTTACGAGAAGTAGATAGGAGAGGAGAAAAGAATACCAACCTCAATGTTTCGCTTGGTTCTCTGCTTGTTACTTCTCCTCTTGACGGATCTTTGCCGCTCCTCCCTTGACCACTCCGCTTCAAAGAGTACCTGTAAAGTCAAAGCAACATAATACCTTCAAAGTGCATAGATCTACAATCATAAACAATATAGGACCAAATATATATTGACCGCACACATGCATATATCAGTAAACATGCAAGAATGCGGAGGAAAACTTGAATAACTTTATTGGTATAAAGATTATAAGAGAGGATTACAACCCGTTGATCTGACCCAGGGTCATCCTCCCAGCATGAAAGCCATTCTTCACCTCATGAAAAGCTTAGATCACCCAACACTATGATATTCCACCAGGAAACCAACAACACTTCCTTACAAGATACAAGATTCCAACCTCTGGATCTCTGTGATGAGGGATCCATATATAGATGATTGCAGGGGGATGAGTCAGCTTCTGGGATTTTGATTAGTGTCTTCTCTCTGATAGTTCTTGATTCCACTTGGAGATTGATGATCTATTACTCATCCCTGGGCAAATTCAGAGAGGAAAGTCTCACAAGAGAATTTTCTGGAAGATTCCATGATCATCCACCTTGCAAACTATCTCTGCCATTTGTCTAGTCTCTCCCATTGCACCCTACAGAAGGGCTTTTCAGTATGCATTGCACTTTTTTCACCGAGCAGGAGAGATGCATCACACCCTTAGCACTGAGCAGTCTGTATGGTCCAGTTTTGACCAGTTTTGAGCAGTTTTCTGTGGAGAACTTCTGGGAGATGATGTAATCAACTGACATTGTTCCTTTAGGGCATGAAACAACACTTTTAGGGACTCAGAAGCCCTTGGTTTATGGACATATATGATTGGGGTTGTAGTGCCCAAATATTTCTATAATAGGAAGGCATACCCATGCTTAGCATATAAACTTTCATTACATGTACATAGACAGTCGTCTACAGATATAGACCCATGATCGGAATGACTATCAATGTAAAGCCATTGTACATATGACTTAGTACTCTTGAAAGCGCATCCCAAATGGATTAAGCTAGATCCGGGATCTTCTATCTTGTTCAATCATTCACTTAAGTACAAGTCTAACCATGTGAATATGTGATCTGAAGTGGAACATGGGAAGACACCATCTAATTACTAGCCAATGATGTAAGTTGTTAACAGACGTGAGAGAAATCACCGATAATGATAATGATCCTCAAGGTACTACTGTACATTCTGCATGGTGTGAACAAATGATTTGATGTCAAACACCATATAAAGTATTTTAGTCGAAGGTCATTGATGTCAACCTGTCACTGGAAGCGAGAAACCTGCCATTGATGTATGCAAGCCTCAAGGTACTAGAAGGGTGTTTCTAATTCAACTTCTTGGATAATGTGCTGATGTCAACAAGAAGCAACTTGTAGCAGGAGGGCCTTGATGTATCCCACATCAATGACACGAAATGAGTGTAACGATTTTGGAGACGAAATTTGACTGACGATACAAGGTTCAGGAATGGTGGTCATGAAAATGAAGGTTTATGAGTATTGCAAAGGATGAATTTTAACTGAATTCCTTCTCTTGAAAATATTGGGGACACTGAATGAATTGGTAGCATTGACCCAAAACCAAAGTAATGGATGGTGTGATAGACCATAGGTATGATAACCATCAAGTAGATAACCCAACCCAAATAGTCTGAATGAATTGGTAGCATTGACCCAAAATCAAAAGTGATGGATGGTGTGATAGACCATAGGTATGATAACCGTCAAGCAGATAACCCAACCCAAATAGTCACGGAGATGAAGTGAAAGTGTCATGTTCAAGAGCGACTTGCTACCATAAAGTGGTTTTCCCCTTTTTCCATTTTCCCCAGTCATTGTTGACTAGTACCTCTTTATTTTTTATCAAGCTTGAGGGGGATAACATATTCTTGTTGTATAATTCCACCCTTTGGGTGAATCCATCGCTATGTGATGTTTTAATGAGTCTAGTGAAGGTGAAACTTGGTCTTGTCTAGATGGACAAGTTTGTTGCTATTTGATGTTTTAATGAGTTGAACAACAAAGATAACTCGGTCCTTTTCATGTTTAGAGAGTTTGAAAATGGAAAAAAGAAAACTCCACAAGTTATTTTTCATAGATTTGTCTCTCAAGCTGCAAAAGGCATAAAACAATAGAGAGAGAACCTATTGACCATGTTCGGTCAATGTATTCCTTTTTTGTAAATAATCTATCTTAGTTCGGAAAAGGGCTAAATTTATATTGAATAGATTCATTTCCAATTTGTTAACGTGCTGAAAAGGACAAGCGCTTAACAATATTTTCATATTTCGAGTGTCTAAAAAGAGCTTAAAGAGGACTCCACTTTAAGGAACAATTGGTGTCTAGGATAGCAACTGGTTCCAGTGATGTTGGAACTTCTCAAAACATGTTGATTTATGTGAAGAGGCTGGCTAATAAGACCACTCATTGCAATTGTTCCTCAAAAAAGGGTAAAACAACCAAGTGAAAGCATATGATCGGCCAAAGGGATGGTGGCAGTGGGATGAAAACAACCAAGGCTCATCTGTTGGAAAATGTTGATAGAATGGAAATCACGAGGGTTAAAATGGATATGGGTTCATTTTTACACAAGCTTGAACCATAGGGAACTATGCTTGGATTTAGTTTCATGTTTACACAAGCTTGAAATGACAAAATATGCTTGGATTTAGTTTCATTTTTACACAAGCTTAAAGCGAAGAATTATGCTTGAATTCAGTTTCATTTTTACACAAGATTGAAACGAAGAACTATGCTTGAGATTGGTTTGCATGCCCCCAACATGATGAAAGGGAGATTCTCCTGTAACCAGATGGAAGTCACTACGGTGAAGCAGGACGGTTATCCAACACCTTTTTGGCTTCGTCCAGATAGGGACAAAGGTGAATGGGGTGATTCCCTTCACATAACCTACATGGAAACTTAATTTTACCACTAGGTGCATGCCCCCCAAGCTTCATTACATTCACCTAAGTAGATTAATCGTGGCTATCAGGTGTATGAAATGAAGGTTATTTTACGAGATCAAGTGAAAGAATCGAGTGGGATTTTACGAGATCTAATCAAAGACTTGACTTGGAACTTTACTCCAGGGGACCTTGTTTCATTTTTTAATGAGCTTGACACAAGACAAGGAACTCTGCTTAGATTCATTGTTTCATTTTTTAACGAGCTTTACACAAGACAAGGAACTATGCTCATGCTCCTTGTTTCATTTTGTAATGAGGTTAACACAAGACCAGGAACTATCCTCACATCCTTGGTTTCATTTTTTAACGAGGTTGACATAAGACAAGGAACTATCCTCATGGACCTGTTTCATTTTTTTAATGAGGTTGACACAGTAAAAGAACTATCCTCATATTCCTTGTTTCATTTTTTAATGAGGTTGACACAAGATGAGGAACTATCCTCATACCCTTGGTTTCATTTTTTAACAAGGTTGACACAAGACAAGGAACTACCCTCATATCCTTAGTTTCATTTTTTAATGAGGTTGACACAAGACAAGGAACTATCCTCATGGGAGTTGTTTCATTTTTTAATGAGGTTGACACAGTAAAAGAACTATCCTCATATCCTTGATCGCAACTCATAAGAGGTCATGACTTCCAAGAGGTTCTCATCAGATGGTAGAACAACGCTCTGGAAGGGATCCATAGCAAGGAATCCATTAGAGAGATCTAGTTCCAATGCCCCCAGTACATAATGTAAAACATCATGGAATTGATCATCCGTTGATGTAGGCATGGAATGGGTTGCCACATAATTAACCCGTGGTGGGGATGATACCATTGGTACAAAAGGACCATTTAGGGAAGATGGTTGACTAGAAGCCATATTTGGACTGGGAAAAGAAAGATGGTCAACGGTGACAATTCTACCTTCATGCAGGAAACAAATCACTTGGAAGAGTGTTGAAACAATAGCTCTCATGTCATAAACATAGTTGCGCCCAAGAGGTAAATTGTAATCTAAAGGGCCTGGGACTACCATCACATTCAAATAAATGATTTTTCCTCCCAAAGTAACAGGCAACAGAGGAAGGATCCCTAATGTTTGACTGGTTCCTCTATTAAAAGCCAACAGATTATGAGTAACAGGCAAAGGTGGCGACGAACCGAGCGCTTGCCATGCAATGGAGGAAAGGATACTCACTAATGCACCTTCATCAATAATAGTGCCAGGTACGACCATATTACAAACCTGTACTATGATCTGGAAAGACACATGAGAAGGAAGATGACATCCTACTAGTTGATTCCAATCAAAGGAAGTGACGAGACTACTTGGACGGGGTACCATAGAAATGGGAGAATTCACCCATTGATTTATGAGCGCGGGAGGATTTTCCTCCTATCTTGATGGAACAAGAGGATTGCCCCCAAGATCATTAGAATCTGATGAAATGAAAAGAACCTGAGTGGTATCATATTCACTCTCTTCGAGAAAGGTACGATTAATTGAAGGTGAAATTGGGTCAACTATTTCCTCTACCTGTTGATTTGGATCGGGTATAGACTTATAGGATTGAATTTCAGAGAGAGTGGGTTTTGTTGAAAATAGCAACAAGAAATGCTAAATATATAAGTGCTAAATTTAGCACTACTATAAATAGCATTTCAGGATACCTTCCTATTTTAGTTAGTCTCTGAACTAAAATAGAGAAGTAAAATTTGAATTTGATCTTAGCAGTTGTTTGTAAAATTATTAATTAATTCACCATTAGTTAATTAGTTGAAGAAAATCAAACATGAAGTTTATGTGGGGACATGCAACAATTTCTCCATTGATTGAGGAATTTATCCATCAATTAAAGAGATAAGTATGAGTTGTAATTAGTTGGCTCAATTAACTGAGTCAAGTCCAGTTAGATTAATTCAAACAGTTTGTTGAATTAATTGTGAGTTCAGTTAGTTAATACATGAATGCATGTAACTACTGCACTTCAGATAACTGAATATTCTCTCATAAATAACTCATGCATGTCAGTTCAGACAGAGACCCAGTTGAGATCAGATGGAGGGGCAGTGTACTATTAGTTTCTAGAATATTCCATTGTGAATATCTCTTGCATGCAGAAGGAATTATTTCCTTGAGGATTGCGCAGTTAATTCTTCAGTTTAGTGAGTGTGATGAGGCCAATTCACACATCTGACATCATTGGACCCCAAGAAAAACTATGCAAGGAAAAACTATTCAGTCTGTGAGTTGTATTGTTTGATTGCAGAGAGAGCAGGATAACTTGAGAGCTGATTCTTTTTGTAACTTGAACATATTTCCACTTGTATGATAATACAAAGATTGGGGTTTTAGGCTGAGGCTTTCCCTGGTTATTTCTTCTGTGTTATGTGTGATTGATTTCTCATTCTCAGTTATATGTGTTCTCATTGATCTTGGTCATATTAGATTAAGCTTCCGCAAAGTTTGTTGTAGAAGTAGATCTTGTATTTTGCTTTATTATATTGCATAATCTGTTGATCTACAGTGGGAATTTCTATAGGTTTGACCAACGATTGATTTGAGTCAGCCAATTCATCAACTAGTGAAGGATTAAGGGAGAGTCTCCTGTAACCAGATGGAAGTCA
Organism: Pinus taeda; assembly: GCA_000404065.3. NCBI lineage: Eukaryota > Viridiplantae > Streptophyta > Pinopsida > Pinales > Pinaceae > Pinus > Pinus taeda. The sequence continues at coordinate 88,568 of APFE030600971.1, read as the reverse complement.
CTGTGGTGAAGCAGGATGGTTATCCAACACTTTTTTGTCTTCATCCAGATAGGGACAAAGGTGAATGGGATGATTCCCTTCACATAACATACAAGGAAACTTAACTTTACGCTTCTTTCCATCAACTTTACTACCACTAGTTGATGGTGTGTCACTAGCATGATCTCCAAAAGTTGATGACACAGGATGATGTGAACGAGAAGACCATTCTTCTAAGATCTGAGGAATATCAGGAAAATTTCAAAGAAGATGGTCTCCCGCACAAATTTTGCATGGATATCGAGCTTTGTGAGGCCTGACAGATGGTTTCTCATCAGATATTGCATTCAAAGCAATGGTTTCTTGGTTGCCTCTCTGTTGAATTTGCTTCTTCTTCTTCTTCTTCTTCTTCCATTTCTTCTTATTCTTAGCCACCTGGTTACTAGTACCAATACTTTTACTAGGCAAAGAGGAAGAAGGGGAGGAATAAACAACTGAGGAAGAAGGCAAAGGGTCAACTTTAGGATCAATTGGAGGTTTTTGTCCAGTTGGAGGTGTACTCGATTGTGGAGAAATCATGATAGTTTGAACCAAGGAGGTTGAAAACAACTATACTGGTAAGCCAATGGTAAATCCCAGTAGGGATAATGTAGCCATATAAGGAACACCAATACTTCTGAAAGGAGGAAAAGGACTAGGATTCCCATCAAAAGGAATTCCTTGATCGGTGGACTCCATATTTGTCACCATATGTTTCAACCTAAGATCAACTAAGGAGTGTGCATGAAGGATGTTATCCACGGCCAATTAATTATATTTTAATCAAAGTAACATAAGAAAACAAAAGAAGCATAATCTAGGCAAAAGGTTTACCAAGAAACTGTGAACTATAGAATACCTCCCAGCGAACCGAGAAGTACGGGTAGGCAATCTCCCTGAATGTTGTGTTCAGTGTCTCACAATGTACAAGGCAGCTAACTCAGTTACCTAAGGATGGATAGCAACCTAGTTTTGTCCTCCCATATATACCTGAAAGTACGCGGAGGCCCAATTCGTATAAGCATTGTCTAATGCATAACCACACAATGAGAGCATTCCCATATACTTTACGTACTGTAACACCGCCCTATATACCCGAAGGTACGTGGACAAGCTACGATATACTCACATATGTGGAATGAGGTATCACACTTGGGATGTATTGCAGACAATTTAGCGAGAGCTGCTTCATTTTACGACGCTGGAACATGTCTCTAGCCTAGAACCACTAAATTTTTTTCATTAGGTGACAATGCTCCATTAGGTAAATTCAGATAAATTTTAAGTTGATCTTCTTTAGAATTTTCCTTCCAAGGTTCACCACATTATATATGTTTACAATTCCTAAAATGAAACTAATATGATAAGCATTATTTTTATTCAATTGAACAATGAAAACCTTAGTAGTAAGGATAGGGCAATCAGATATTTGACAAAGAGCAAAGGGCACATCTAATGCAATTTCCCTAAACTATTTCTATGAGCACACACAAACTTTTTCAATGAAAAATTCATTATTTCTTTTTCAATTTCCTTAATGTGAATATGAACAAAAGGAGACTAATTCACATACAATCAATCAATCTTTAACAAGAACGAAGACTTTACGACAATTTTGTTTCGAAGGAAAAGAAGAGTTTTACGACACTTTCTTTCGAATAAAGATTAATTGGCTATAATCTAACTTTGACTATGGATCGATAATGACAAAGAAAACATTTAAGAAACATTAATCAAGCAAGTCAAAATAGGGCTAGCAAAGGAGATAAAAACTTGTTTTCTGAGACATGACATACATTGAACAATCAACAAGCAATAAAACAAAGGAAATTTGGAAAAAACTCAATCCAAAGGTGGGAAATTGACCCTAGGAGGATAAGTGCAGCCCTGAATGGGAAATAGTGCACTTCAGAGCATTGTCCCTAAGCCAAAGGTGCTCAACAGCGCACTGTGTCCCTCACAAGCCTACAATGGTGATAGTAAGCCATTTCAAGAGGTAATTTGACACCGTTTTGACCAAAATTCAATGCAAAAGAGCTGAAATACAATCAATGAACATAAGTAGGGTTTGAAAGAGTGTCTTAGGAGGTGGATAAGCTACTAGGAAGGATGATCTTCCCTAGCGGAGTCTTCAATTTGTTTTGGAGAATTTGGTATCTATCGATAAATACTAATTCCTAGATAAGTAGCCATATCTAGAACAATAGTTTAAAGCAATTTAACCTTTTTCTGTAAATAGTAGATAAGATAAAGAGAATGAGAGGACCTACATGTACTTTTTCTTTCCTCTTGTCTCCTTTGTATTGGTCTTGTTGCTCCTTCTCGTACTTAGCACGCATGAGAAGTACCTATAAACATCAATAGAAGACAAAGAACCAATCAAAGAAAAAGATCCATTGATTACAAGTAAAAGGAATCAGATATATTCACACATATAAGCATCACATATCAAGATAAGAATATGGAAAAAGGTGTAAATACTTTATTGAATAGAAGGAATAATTACAACCATGAAGCTTGATTTGAAGTCACTCCTCCAGCTTTGGTTCCATCCACATCACACCATAAGCATGAAATTTCGGTAGAATAATGACACTTACAATAGTCTCAATTCTCAACCTAACATTATCTCCTTACAATTCATCAAATTCCAAACCCTGATCACTTAGATGAGTGTTCAATTTATAGGAGAATGAAGGAGGCTATGTCACAAATGGGGGTATTAAATGGCCTTCCATACTTAGAATTAGTTCCATGGAGGAAGGGATGAGAGGATAGGATGCATATTAGGTCATTTCTCATCTATTTTTGAGCTCATAGGAGTTGATAAGTGAGGGAAACTTCTAGATGACTCCAAAAGATAAGAATATTCCCCAAACCCTATGTGAATTTCGCTCAATCTTGCCCAGCGCAGGTGAAAGAGAGCATAAATGCTCTATAGAGCACCCTGGCATGGAATCAACTTCTCTATAGCACACCCTTACATGGGCCTACCTACGTTGGTCCCTTTAGAGGTCATTTCATGATGTCTTCAAGTCATGAAACTGTCTGGGAAGGAGGCATTTAAAAGGGTGACTTGTTTAGGACATGTAGAAACTGAAATTAGGGTTTGATGAGCCCTAAAACACTGGTCTGGATGATGGGAGTGATTCCTTCTTCTATTCAGTAAAGTATTTTAACCTTTTTCCCATATGAATATCTTGATATATGAAGCTTATATGTGTGAATGTATCTAATTCCATTTACTTGTATTCAATAAATCTTTTGCTTTGATCGGTTCTTTGTCTTTTGCTGATGTTTACAGGTACTTCTCAAGCAAGTTAACTACAGGAAGGAGCGACAGGATTGACACAAAGAAGACAAGAGGAAAGCGGAACTACAAGTAGGTCTTCTCATATTCTTTGTCTTATCTATTTCTTATAGGAAAAGGCTAAAGTTCTTTAAACTGTTGTTCTAGATATGGCTACTTATCTGGGGAATTAGTATTTATCTGTAGACACCAAATTCTCCAAAACAAATTTGTGACCATGATGTGCCCAAATGGATCTATAACAAGAGATTATATATATTCCCTTCCCAAATTTCCCCCACCATTTCTGGAAAGTACCTCTTTATTTTTAAGTGAGCTTGAGGAGGATAACATATTTTTAGCATATAAGCTCATCCTTCGGACAAGTCCTTAGTAGTATTTTTAACGAACCCTATGAAGGAGTGGTTTAGTCCCAATTTACAAATGGGTCCTTCTTTGTTTAAGTTTTACGAGTCCAATGAAGGAATCATTTGATATCTTTTTCACATTTAGAGTTTGGTAAGGAAATGAAAAGAAAAATCCAAGGTTACCTTTTTCATTTAGATTTAGAGAGTTCAAAAAAAGGATAAAATATAACTCGTCAAATCATTTTAGCATAAAATTTTAACAAGCCTAGAGAAAGTAAATCTTGATGATTTTCATATTTGGATAGTTTTGCATAAAAAAATAAAAAAGAAAACTACAGTGAGGAACTTTTTCATAAACTTATTGAGTCAAGAACAAGTTAAGAGTATGCCCACGCCAAAAACTTGCATTCTGTGGTCTAACCTATAATCTGAACATACTTAAATGACCAAAAACATCAAACTTATCCAAAAATGTATTAAAAATTAAAATAAATTCAACTGCACTAAAGAAAATTAAACAAAATGGTAAAATAAAATAACAAAAAATGGTTTCATTGCTTTAAAAATGACAAAAGTCATTGTATTTTACCTTTTGGATTTTACTAATCTCCAAGGTAAAAAAACCTTCATTTTTAGCTTTATTTTTAGGGAGTGATTTCGAGCATTCCAATGGATGATATGCACTCTCATATCTTCAAGGTAAGAGGTCTCGAGTCCCTCTCCATTTTTATGTCTTTATTTCAAATTTTCTTGATGATTTCAATCAAACTAGACCTTTCAATTAGAGGGAAAATGCGCCCTTCATGTGTCACGGCTTTCCTGTATCAGGAATTGCCACACTCTAGGGTTGTCATAGGTCCTAATTAGGAAAAATGAGACATTATCACATTGTCTCTAATTAGATAGGAACAATATCATTGAGGAAAAAAGGTTTTTCAGTTTTTGAGTGGGAAAAATGAAAAATTATACATGCTACTTAGCTAATACATTGTCCCTGTGTTTTTTCAAGTTCTTTGATTAGCAATATGTTGGATTGGAGAAAAAAATAGCATGAAGCGAGATATTTAATTACAACCAATGGTAAAAATACATTGCTAACTCTTTGCGAGTGTGGGTTAATTCATGTTTTCTTGATTCTTGGAATGAGACCTTAGTTATAGTTATTGGAACACTTAGTTAGGATGTGAGATGCAAATGAGTAACTATTTTGAGTTCGTGTCCATACCATCACCATTGACGTGGAAGACATATGTTTTTTGATTAGGCTCTCAAGAAGAAGAGTTCAAGTTTAACTAGCTACTTTCATGGGAGGCAGTGAAACCACTGATGAGTATATCATCCAATATTGTTCTACAGGAACAAGAAAAAAAAATGGTAATATTCTAATCAAGAATGTACTGCATCTTCCACTAATAATTGTTTTATTCACTATCACCCATATAGCAGGAAGTGCAACTCCACATTTTGGCTACCAAAGCACAAATGCAATATGCTTTGGAGTGTATGGAGCCCACTGTTTTCAACTAGTGTGAATGTCTAGGAATCAACATGAAAGCTTAGATGACTAAGTGCGATACAGACCAACTAAAAAAATTGTGTTGTGGGTCCATTTTGGCGTATTTTTTCTTAGAAAGGGTGTCTTTGATGTGTCCAAAAGAGATGAATGTGTATGACCTTTCTATTATAGAATCATTTAGCACTCCTGTAGAATTGATGCTCTTTTATGGCCTTGGGCGACCATTTTCCCATGCAGACATGATCTTATATGAAAGAACAATATTTCAAATTCCATACGCAACTCTTCCCACACTAAATCACGTACATACATGGTTCTTATAACACTGCACTTGTGTATACCTTTTAAAGTATGAAAAAATAAAATAAAATGCTATTTTTCGAGTGGGGTTCACGGGTTTTACCTAGATCCCGCCTACATGAGCCCATGTGTAAAACCCTCCGATCAGGCCTACCTAAAGTAAGCATGCCAATTGGGTAAACATGAGATGAGAGGCTATTATGATTAGGTTCAAACTCCTATGTAACCTTAAAGAAGTGGAATCAATGGAACATCACATACAATCATCCGAGATCATCTACAGAACCCTTAGGAGACAATTATCTTAGGCCATAGTCTCTCTCATGCTATGGGAAAGGTAGCATCTAGAAGCCTAAAGTCACTCTCATAGGCTTGTTTGCCAATGACTGTGGAAACCCCAGGAATTAAACCAATTTCTTAGGACGAGAGCCCAAGCCACTGCCCAAAATGGAATGAAATCTCAGAATGTAGTAAGGTACAGGGAAACAATGATGCAAAATTAAATAGTTGATCAAGACATTAACCAGACCGCTACTAGCCATGATAGGAATTTCATAAAAAACATCATCGACGTGTAATCTACAGGTGTAAACAATAGAATTAAGTGTAGGGATATCATACTTATTTGAGAATCACTATGAACCATTGTTCCCTCATGCCATTTACCACATATTCATCTATTAGTTCATAGACACATTATCCATTCATATAAAATTAAAAAAATGTTGAGAGTCATACATAGTTGTTGTCATAAAATGTGCATATAACCAGCATAGTAGGAACAGAAATACAATAAACATATCAGCCATCAAAATCCATATATACATCAGTACCTTTACACATGAAAATCAAGGGAATGAATTTATCATTAATGACTGCAATAAACCAACTAGAGATGGGACTACCACGTTCCACCTGACGTAGAATGGATGAGCCAAATCTCTCTTCAGTCATTCACCCATGTGCCATATTCCAAGCATGAATGTGGGATCTCATAAAACACATCAATCGAAACCTATCCAGGGCTTCTAGAGGCCATTCACCTCAACCCATCAAACAATGATTCCATCTCAAGGTCAGACATCACAAAACCATCATCGGATTGGTCTCCATCCAAGCCTTCTAAGGCTTCCGGAGCATTTTTCCAACCAAGGATTCGAGAACTAGTAACTCAGCCCACATCTTGTACAGGGCTTCTAGAGCATTTGTCCAACCAAGGCATCCAGGACTAGTAAATCAAACCACCAAGGGATTCAAGATAATTTTTCCAACCAAGGCTTCCAGGACAAGTAACTCAACCCAATTTGTTATAGGGATTCCAAATATTTTGTTCAACCAGGGCTTCCAGGACTAATAACTCAACTCAAGCTAAGGAAACATGAGAACCAACCAAGAGCAAACAATGAACATAAACCCACAATCACCATGGCTATCCAGGAAATGGCAAGGCTAGGTAATCTGCTATCAATCCATGCAATCTTCCATGCTAATGACATATCACAACCAAGAAACCACATGCATATTCCATGCATGCCAACACTAGTGAAGAAATCATACATGCAATTCGTTTATTGCAAGAAAATATGATGTAGTTGTTGATGCCAATGCCTTCTTTTTCTTTCCTACTCTTCCTTTGCCTTCTTGCTCCAAGAATCCAAGTATGCCACACCCTCTAAGAGTGCCACGAGAAACTCTAAGTATCCAAGAGTATGAGAGAGAGAGAGAGAATAATGAGAGCAAGTTCCAAGACTAAACTACCAAAAGGTTAACAGCTGATCCTCATAAGCCTTTTTATGGATGAGGCCTTTATTTTCTTCATTTTCCACCTCACATGCAACCTGTGACCTTTCACCTCCTTTTCTCCTAATTTCCATTACTTTCATAAATAAATGTACCAAAAATGCCTTTTTTCCTTTTAATGACTTATCCATTGCCTTTGCCAATTTCCTTAGCCCTAAACAACCCAAATGAACACCCCCTAGGATGTCTTGGACAACATTCAACTTGGAATAAGTGTCCCATCAACTATGGTTATTGTTTTTAACTTTTATTACATGGAATTTTCACCAGGGTTGTTACATGACCCTCCCCCTTGGAGGACACCATCCTTGGTGTTAAATCGCACATATACCTCAACCTATTGAAAGAAGACGCATTGCTCATGGAGTTTTATAACACAACTTGATGCAGTGTTTACAATGAAAAATCTGCTTAAGAGAAAAACATCATGACAACATTCTGCATAGTGGAGCTTTATAACACAGCGCTATATTGTATTTACAATCATCATCCTATTGAGTGCCAACTCATATATCATCATAACACCATGATAACATAACCACATGATAAAATAATAACATGATGCATATACCGCATAGTGGAGATTTATAACATAGCTCGTTACGATATTTACATCCATACACAGGTGTACATATAGAAACATCATCAAAATATGGATACCAAAACACATGCCAAATCATATACCAAAGCATATATCAAAACATATACTAAGCACCATATCTAAGCATATAACAAAACATCATATAGTATATATTTAACCATCATAAAGCATATATCAACCACCATAAAGAAAATACCAAACCATCATAAAGCATATACCAAACCACCATAAATCAAATACCAAACAATCATAAAGCATATACCAAACCACCATAAGTGAGTACCAAAACACAATATCAAGCTACTTTGCCTCAACTAGCAAATAAGGAAGGATACATAGCCCTCATCTGATCTACCATCTCCCATGTAGCTTCATCAGACCCAAAGTGATTCCATTGCACTTTAACTTTCTCTATTGCTCGTTTTGGAGGCATGAGCACCTTTTTCTACAATATACACTGAGGCTTCAACTAGAATTCTCCATCTGGTTCCACTTATAATACAGACTAGTCAATTACATGATCAACATCTTTAACATAATTCTTAAGCAATGAGACATGGAATACATCATGGACTTTCACTGTCGGAGGTAGTGCAAGTCGATAGGCTACTGGCCCAATCCTCTCAATAACATTGAAGCGTCCACAAAACTATGGTGCCAACTTGGCACATGATCCAATCTGCAAGGAGCTCTTCTTTGGTTTGATATGAAAGTAAACATGTTCTCCAACTTGGAACTCCTTGAACAACCTATTCCTGTCAGCATAACTTTTTTGCCCATCTTATGCTACCTTAATATTTTTCTTGATCACCTACATCTATTGTTCCATGTCTGCCAACATATTTGGTCCAATCAATACCCTACTAATTGGATCACTCCAACTAATGGGAGTGTTACAATTCCGTCCATACAATGACATGACTCTTGATAACCATTGTTGTATGTGAACTCTACCAACGGGAGATACTCTTCCCACTTCTGTTGCTGATGCATCACATACATCCTCAACATGTCCTCCAATATCCTATTGACCCTCTTTGTCTGTCCATTTGTCTACGGATGATAAGTTGTGCTGAAGGCAAACTCTGTGCCCAAACCTACAAATAACTCCTTTGAAAACTTGGTAGTGAACTTCACATCCCTATCTTACACAATATTCTTTGGAACACTATGTAGTCTAACCACATCTCTGATGAATACCTATGCCACATTGCTAGCTAAGTATGTAGACTTCACCGGAATGAAGTGTGCAAAATTTTTTAACTTGTCCACAATGACCATGATGGAATCATGTTGCTTCACTGTCTTCGGCAACCCTGTAATGAAATCCATGGAAATGACTTCCCATTTCCATTCTGGAATCACAATCAGTTGTAGTAGTCCACCTAGATATTTACATTGTGCCTTCACTTGTTGACAATCAAAACATTTAGCCACAAACTCTGCCACATCCCTCTTCAGATTCAGTCAATAGTAAGATCTCTTTATTGTTGTCAGTGTCTTCTGGTAATTTGGGTGACCTAAAAATGGTTTCACATGAAACTCCCTCAAGATCACCTTCTTGAGGTCACTATCATCCAGCACATATATCCTATCTCGGAACCTGACCAATCCATTTTCTGCAAGACAATAGTCTAAGTCCTTTGCACTTGCACCTGTACCTATACCTGTACTTATACCTTTACCTATACCACCACATGTACCTATACTTGTACCTATACCTGTACCTTACTACAACCACTGCACAATCTGCATATATCTGACATCTTGTTGTCTTGCCCACAAGATCCTATCCTATTAATCTGTCCCATAACAACTCATAGTTTCTAAGTTATTCACCTATATCCATCTATTGAGGGCATCTTCCACCCTATTCTCCTTACCTTTGATGTACCTAATCTCAAAATCAAACTCGATGATCGTGGCCAACCATCTAGCCTGCCTAGCTTTCAAATTCGGCTAGTCAAACAAACACCTCAACCCAATATGATCACTCATAAGCACAAAACGCCTACCAAGAAGATAGTTCCTCCACATCTTCAGTAAATGTATAATCACTACTAACTCAATATCATGCGTCGGGTAGTTCTTCTTGTGCTCGTTTAGTTTTTGGGACTCATAACATACCACCTATCCATACTGCATAAGGAATCTACCAAGCCCTCTCTTGCAAGCATCTATGCATACCACAAATTCCTTATCTGGATCTGCATTCTTTAGTACTGGTGCATGTGTCAACAACTACTTAAGCTTCTCAAATCTAGCCTCACACTCCTCAGTCCATTTGAACTTCTTACGTTTCCTCTGCAAGGATGTAATAGGATCAGAAATCTGTGATAATTTCCTAATGAACCTCCTGTAATAGCCTACCAAATCCATGAAAGATCTCACTTCATCCACATTCTTAGGAGCTACCCACTCCATGATGGCTCTTATCTTCTTTGGATCTCCTCTGATGCCTTCCTTGGAGATAACATGTCCCAAGTAATGTACCTCACTCTGAAAGAAACTACACTTACTCAACTTAGCATACAACTGATTCTCTCTCAACAACATCAACACTACTGCTAAATTCTCGACATGATCTTCCTCATTTTTGGAATCTACCAGTATATCATCAATGAACATAATAAAAAAATTATCCAAATATGGGTGCAACACACTATTCATCAAACACATGAATGTAGTTGGAGCATTAGTTAAGCCAGATGGAACTACAACAAACTCATAATGCCCATACTTGGTCCTAAACACATTCTTGTAAATGTCCTCCTATTTGATGTATACTTGATGATATCCGGATCTCAAGTCAATCTTAAAGAACATTGTTGCTCCCTTCAACTGATTGAACAAGTCATCAATCCTCAACAAAGGGTGTCTGTTCTTGATAGTCAATTTGTTCAACTCCCTTTAGTCATTGCATAATCTGAGAGTACCATCTTTCTTCCTTACAAACAAGAATGGTGTGCCCTAAGATGATAAACTTGGCCTAATGTACTCCTTGTCCAACATTTCCTTCAACTGCAATTTTAACTCAACCAACTCAGGTGTGCTCATCCTATAAGGTGCTCTAGATGTTGGAGCTGCACGTGACACTAGCTCAATAGAAACATATACCTCACTGTGAGGTGGAAACTCTATAATGTCCTCAGGGAATACATCTTGAAACTACTGCAAAAATGGGTACTTGTTCAACACATCTACATCCTCAACCTCCTTACCTGTATCAGTAGAAATGTGTACTGCAAATAGCTTTCACTATTGGGTAGCAGATCCCTTGTGTAACTGTTTTGGGGCTTAAAGCCAAGTTTTGGGTCAATGTAATGTAAAGACCACAGAAAATGCGGGCACAGAGCATGAGAGTCTAGGGTAGGCCGCCCTAAAATATTGTAATTTAATATAGAATGTGTCGGCCTACCCATGGTTCGCGGACCATGGGAATGTATAAATAGAGCGAGGCTCTAAGGGTAGAAGATAGTTTTCAAATCTGATCTAAAGTGTTATGGCTTGTTGAATACGATATTCTCTCTAAGTTTGTAAGCCCGAGTCTTGGGTCGAAGTAGTAGATAGAGGCTCCACAACTGTGTGCACAGAAGCCTAGTAGAGTCCGCAGCTATGTGCACGGACCCCTACAGCTGAGTGTACAGGGTAGGAAGTGGACTGTAATTGGAATGAAAGATTAATAGAAGACAACTTGGTTCTGAAATATTGTGCATCTGTATGTTTGTGCTTCTATTCTATGTTTATGCATCTTTTAGAATTTATGGTTGCGCGCATGTTTGTTTATGTTGAATAGTAACTGAAAGTATTGGGCCCACTTAATTTAATTCACAATTTATAACAATAATAAGCATCATAAAGGGTAAAGAACATGCGCATTCATCGTCCAAGCCGTGTGACAGTAGTTTTACTAAACAAACAACTATGCGGAAGTAGCATGGCATGTAGGATCGGTTTGTGAACTTTCCAAATCTCATCAAGACATCCCTAGGGTGTGGAAACCTGGTTCCAGCACCCTCCCATACTACCTCGGGTGAGACCTCAATTTGCGCTCCACGGACTGTTGCCGAAAGGGTTGGTAGTTTCAAGATTTGTTTGGCTAAAACACTTATGAACCTGGGTCAAGCCCCAACAAGCCAACAAATGGTTCTGTTGTCAGGAACAGGAACTACCTAAGGTATGTCTGATATCGAACACTGGAACCTTATGAAGAAGGAAATTGAAGATTGGTTGGATCAGAAGCTTCATGAGTTCATAACACAGGAGAACAGGACTCCAAAGATATCCGAGAAGAGGTGGCTGGATCGCTACGTATATAAGGAAATCCACAAGATCTTCTTCGCGAACTTCTATACAAAGTTGTATGATTGGATCGCGAGGTTAGCCGACAGCCAAGGAAGGTGCAAGCTCAATCAACCAATAGTATGGAATCCAAAGTTAGTGCGTAGACTAGAGGTATCAGAAGATAAGATCGCGTGGAATGTGGACCATTGGCTTGACTAGATAATAGGAGGGTTTATCATTGTGTTTGTGATAGAAACAACCGTGAGCTATAGCGAAGCAGAGTCACACTTTCTCAAGGGACCGCGAGGTAGGTACGTCAAATCCCTAAATACCTAGATTAAGATATTGTTATGTGAGAAGTGGTTTATGTGAATACATTAATGATTGGAATGACGTGAAGTGGGAAGCTATACAAAGGGATCAAAGGGTTAGGAAACATTCCTTTAATTTCACCACCACGAGCAAGCGAGGAAGAGTGTGCTTGGGCTTCCCCAAGAAGTGCAGTCAGTTTGATAGGGCAGCGCATTTCGCAGTTATCACCTCCACATATGCCACCACCCACTTTGCCTACGTCACCTCCATCTTCAACCACCCCACCTCCACCAAACCCGCAGTTTAGCATAGTGAGTGTAATCAAGATACCTGTATTCAGAGGAGTAGGGAATGAAGACCTGGATCAGTTCTGGTTCATGGTAAGAACAGTGTGGGAAGCCCATGGGGTCACGGATGACAACATTAATAAGGCCACACTAGTAAGTGCGCTGCAGGATCGCACACTAACATGGTATATTAAGCACTCGAATGATCATCCAAACGTAGGAATAGCAGAGATCTAGAACACACTGAACAAATAATTTAGCTGGCCGAAATAAAAAACACAGTCGATCATCGGATTCAAAGAGATCGTGATGCTTCTAGGTGAGACCCCTTGGGATCTAGATCAGAGGCTGAAGAGTATGATTTACAAGGCTAATATGACAATGACGGATGCGTAGCACCGCACGTGGTTTGTGGCATATTTGACACCACACCTGAGGATGGCATTGTCATAGCAGAAGCTCTCAACCAAGGCAGAAGCGTTGGAAATGGTGATGAGATTGCATGAAACATCGATATAGGATCTGGGGTTGGGAGTCCAACAGATCCATGCGCAGCTACAAAACCTATGCTTGGAAATGCAAATTTTGATGTAGGATAGGGCATTCTGACCAGAAGTAGGCAAAGAAGTGTGGTGCATAAAATGTAAAGGTCAGGGCCATGATAAGGATAATTGTCTAGTATTTGTGAACTATTTGGTAGGAGGGGGACCAATTCCATTGAGACTAGAGGCATAGGCGGGCCCAAGTGTGGCACTCATGCTTTGTTGCATGATATGTCAGGTGGGAGGGAAGCACACGATAGAAAACTATCATTTGTTGTAGAAGTATACACAAACTCTCCAATTGTTGTTTGTAATTTTTGTAGATTGGTGGGCCACGATGAGTGTACTTGTCGCAGCTACGAGTTAATGATGAAGCAAACCCTAGCATATGGGATGCAGGCGGAAACGCAAGGCATTGACCCAGCCGTGAGGATGGCGTGCGCTGGATTTCAAGGGCGAGGGCAAGGACGAGGAGGAATGGGGCTAGGAAGAGGCCATCGACAGCTAATCTGTTACAATTGTGGAGGACTGGGACACTACGCCCATGATTGTACCAACCCAACAAGAATATCTTGTTCGTACTGTGAGCAGTTTGATCCTGAAATGGTAGATTGTCCTATGCTGATCGCACAAATGAGCGAGAAAGGGGTAGTATAGCCTACTCTGACTCAGAATATCCAAATGATGAGGTACGAACCATGTGAAGAAGACCCCAATGTGAACATGATTCTTAGAAGTTGCGCGACCACAAGGGAAGATAAGGGGAAGCAGCCTGAGGAAGATACATGGGTTCGAAACGTTCCCACAAAGGAACCTAAGTTTGACTTGGAATGCGCAAAGGAGACATTTATGGAAGCTAAGAAGAGCTCACAGAGGCCTCTACTTCAGGTAGTAAGGATCAACCAGAGCCAGGAATGGATCCATATATGCTTACTACCTTTTTAGTGACATGCATGAAGTTGCTACGTGACAATAAAACAGTTAAAGGACTACAATAGTTGATCACTAGGTGTGTAGGGTCAGGTGAACTGCACGTAGTCTAGAATCTGGGAAAGCATGCCTTGCACACCAGGAGGGAAATGTAGTTGATGGCGTAGATTGGCGAATATGAGATGGATCAGGAAATCCTGGAATTGGGTTTGGATGCGAATGTGTTACCAAAACAGACATGGGAATGCATGGGCAGGCCCACATTACAATGGTCTCCTATTCAATTACGGATGGTGAACCAACAAAAGATCTTGCCCATGGGGAGATTGCAAGGGGTAACAGTGGATATCGAAGGCACGAGCACACAAATGGATTTTGAAGTAATAGAGATTGTTGATGACAACAACCCTTATCCCACGTTTCTAGGAATAGACTGGGCCACTGATATGAATGGAGTCATCAACTTGAAGAAGCAGAAGATGATTTTCGAGAAAAAGTCCCTACGCGTAGTAGTTATGCTAGATCCAGCCGAGGGAGAGCACTACATTGAACTCGTGTGCGACGATGGAAGTGATGATGAGATGGATTCTATCTACAAGATAACTGCGTGGGACCAGGATTGGCTAAATCCGGCTGCATATGGAAGGGTCTCATGGGAGTGTGTAGCTTCCTCCACTTTGGATTCAGACAAAGAAGATGAACGTTGGCACAATCATTTGAATGAAGTGACAACGCTAAATTGTAATATGATGACTAAATCACTACGTTGGGTAACATCCCAAGCTTGAGATCTACCGACATATGATGGGTTGACAGGTGTGGATGAATTCTTGAGCAAGTTTGAGAATGCAGTACCGGAGCACCAGCGGTTCGATGCTTTGAAGTGGGTGCTACGTGCGACACCGACACATTGGTGGGGAACACACCAAGGAAACTTTGAGAACTGGTGTGCTTGTAGGAGGATGATGCAGCTACAGTTTGGGAAACTAGAACTATGAATAATAGATAAATATGATGGATGAGATGATTTGCGCACGTACCTCACAAAATGGACCAAGGCCTATGGAGAAGAACCTCAGCCTAAATGAGTACACTTATTCTATCATACCCTGGATTTCATACCAAGGAATTGGTATACCGAGACAGAACTCCGACATGGTACGGGTGAATGGGATGTTTTGTGCAAGGGATTTTTGTTAAAATTCTCATTTGAAGACCCGTGGACAGACACTGTTGACGACCTGCTGCAAGCCGTGAAAGCCGCCATTTTCAAAATACCACAGGAACCAAGGGAAATAGTTCAACTAGTATGGTCACCTCAGTTAAGCCATGCCCTAGAATGTTATAACGTACAAGTGGAGGATGATGATGACGACCCCAGAAATATTAATATTCCAGAAACTGAAGGGAGTTGCGAAGTTCGAGGACCATCAATTGAGGACCCCGACATCACTGTGCCACTGAAAACAAAGCAGGTAAACATTGGTACAGGTGCAGAGCCAAAGTATGCGATGCTTGGGGACTATTGGGATGATGCCATGGTGGAAAAGGTCGTCGAGTTACTTCGCGAATATCAAGATTTGTTCCTGACCAAAATCACGGAGTTAAAGGGGATCCTTGGCAACTTAGGGATGATGAAGATTAATATAAAACCAGACACGAAGCCATTTAAGTAGTGCCCTTATCGTTTGAACTTGAAGTATGAGGAAAAGGTCTACGAAGAGTTGGACAAAATGCTTGCAGCAAGAATTATTGAACCAGTGGAAGAATTTGATTGGGTGAGTCCTATGGTAGTGCAGGAGAAAAAGCAGAAGGGAAAAATTTGAATCTGCGTGGACCTCAAGAAGCGTAATGATGCTTGTGTTCATGATCCATTCCCGACACCATTTACAGATGAAGTATTGGAGAATGTTGGTGGACAGGAAGCTTACTCATTCACAGATGGGTTCTCAGGGTACCACCAGATCAAGATCTCGCTGGAAGATAGGAACAAGACAACCTTCGCAACTGAATGGGGTTGTTTTTAGTACACTATTATGCCCTTTGGACTGAAGAATGCACCAGTGATATTTTCGTGCATAGCGGTGGCCGTGTTCAAGGAATTCATCCACGAGTTTTTAGAGGTCTATTTCGATGATTGGACTATATTTGGGTTAGTTAAAAACCATGTAGCGAGCTTACGGTTGATGTTGGATACTTGCTGACGACACCAGATTGCACTGAATCTTAAGAAGTGCACCTTCCTTGCCTCCTTTCGAAATTTTCTCGGCCATGTGGTCTACAAACAAGGCTTGATGGTGGACCCTACAAATATTGTTGTCATTCTCAATCTCGAAGCACCGTGAAGTGTCAAACAACTACGTGCCATGTTGGGGCACAATGGCTACTATCGAAAGTTTATTAAGAGCTATGCACAAATCACGACACTAATTGAACAATTGTTGAGAAAGGACACTACATATTGTTGGAATGACGATCGTAAGAAAAGTCTGGAGGTTCTCAAGGAAAAAATGGCATATGCTCCCATTTTAGTCTTCCCAAAATGGGACATTGAATTTCATGTACATGTTGATGCATCGTGTATCATGTTGGGCACTGTACTCATGTAGGAAGGTGCGGAAGGCATCGATCACCTGATCGTGTTCGAAAGTCAGTGGTTTTCCAAAGCCAAAAAAAAATCCTCTACTACTGAGCGCAAGGGATTGGCGATGGTATACGCACACCAAAAATATGCCACTATCTACTTGATGGGAACTTCAAGATGTATATCGATCATTCCGCATTGAAATAACTGGTGAACAAGCCTGTGTTGGGGGGCACATATGCAGATGGTTGTTACTGTTTCAAGAGTATGACTTCAAGGTCATCGTAAAGTCGAGATGCTTAAATGCAGGACCAAATTGCCTATCACAAATTGAGAACAGGGAGGAGCCAACAAATTTGGAGGAAGGACTACCTGATGCATAACTCTATGTAGTGCGCATCGCGGACAACCACTTCGAAGATATAATCCATCTCTTAACCACAGGGACTATGCCGCAGGGATATTCAGTCTAGAAGAAGAAAGAATTTGTGGTACATGCGATGGGATTTTCTATCATTGCGGGGCACTTCTACAAAATGGGAAATGATGAAATATTACGAAGATATGCACCTGAATTTGAACGAGGACAGATCCTTGTAGAGGCACATGGGGGGGATGCAGGAGGACACTATGCAGGACGGGCAATGGCACAGAAGATTCTTTGCCATGGACTATGGTGGCCAACCCTACATCAAGATTCGAAAGCGTATTGTCGCGCCTGCGACGTATGTCAACAGACTGGGAAACCATCATGAAGGGATGAGATGCCTCTCAATCCACAGATGACTCTACAGCCATTCGAAAAATGGGTGATAGACTTTGTGGGGTCCATCAAACCTCAAGAGAAGATGGGTGCGTGCTACATCATCACCAGGGCATAGTACTTGACTTGATGGTTGGAAGCACAGTCTGTTAAGGACTGCATGACCACTACTGCTATGAAATTTTTGTTTGACAATGTCTTGACATAGTTTTGGTGCCCGAAAATTTTAATGAGTGACCGCATAATGCAAATTTTAAATGAAAATATTAGTTCACTCACTAAGGAGTTCCAAGTGTATCATCAGCAAAGTACACCGTACCATCCGCAAGCTAATGGGACAGTGGAAGCATTCAAAAATATTCTAGAGACTGCATTGACCAAAGTATGTAACGCGCAATGAAATGACTGGGACTTACGCATACCTACCGTATTATGGGCATACAAAACTACATACAAGAAGTTGATAGGTTAGACACCTTTCAGGTTAGTATATGGTACAGAGGCAATCATGCCAATGGAATACATTGTACCCAGGTTTTGGATAGCAGCGATGACAAGCATGGCAGACCATGCAGCCTTGGAAGAGAGGCTCTTGCAACTAGAAGAACTTGAGGAAGAACGCTTTCTGGTGGGATTCCATTAGCAGGTATAGAAACGGCGTGAGAAAGCTTGGCATAATCGCCATATCAAGTTGTGCACATTCAAGGTAGACGTTTTAGTGTTGCTGTATGATAGCAAGTTCAAAAAATTTCCTAGAAAATTCAGAATGCATTGTTTGGGACCATATGTCGTAAAAGAGGTCACATACGGAGGCGCGGTCCAGATAGCCAAACTTAACAGGGAGCCCTTCCAAGGAAGAGTAAATGGTAGTCACTTGAAGCCCTACATGAGGGGGCCAATTGTCTGACTAACTGACCGAAGCACAGTCTCAGCACTTCAAGTAGTTGAAAGAAGGCACGGGACTATAAATGAGTCTACAAGAGAGCTACACAGAAAGAGGCTTTTGTGTAGGGCTTGTATGTCACAAGGATCACAGTCGTGCATAAGGGGCTACGTTGCTGCGTAGACAAGCTCGAAAGTGACTGTTTCTGTCACTATTCATGACAAGATGTCAGAGTTACGGTGAAGAGGAGCAAGTGGTGGGCAATTAAGACACGAAATCAGAACTAGATTTGAAATGATCTACCGCCAATATAGCATTAATGAGCCAGAAAAGGGGGGAACATTTGAATTTTGAATTTCAACAGGCCTATAAATCACAACTGGTCATCCACTGAACAAACTGTGGCATCTTGAGAGTTAATTTATTGTGCTATTTGATATGTATGGACCCGTTGAACTTCGACGCTTTGAGAGTAAGTCCAATGGTTGCAACATTTCCAAAAGAGAAGCAGGACCTTCGGGACAGTGTGATATCAACAGCCAAGGCTATCATGCTAAACCCAATGCCAATGGTGGGAGATGTACCGAGAATTCCCAGACAGGTAGCAAGACGGTCTGGATGTCGCCGCGAAACCTGTGGCCTGGTAAGTGATCTATGAAAGATAAGGGCAAGACAGTGAATCTTGGGACAAAAGGAAGAATTTCATTGAAAAGTGCATCCCTCAGCCGCATGCCCATGACAAAACTTGAATATTGGGACCTCGCAGATAGCAACTCTCTTGCAAAAATGCAAAATAAGCTTCAACAGACATTGAGTATACTGGACTAGAGATCACAAGCTTGTTGCACTTGCACAAAAAGTTCAAGAATTTGACATCTCAACTAGAGCTAAAATCCTATGAGGGGTCGCTTTTTGTTAACCTACCAGAGCATAATGAGCATCAACAGTTAATCTAATTAGTAGGGGAAATGGAGCAGGAGCTTGAAGAAGCATTGCAGGAGGCAAGGATGGAGCAACAGATTGTAGTGTGTCACTCACAGGGATGGTGGACCACAAAGCCTTGGCAGTGTGCCTTGCCACACCGACGAGTGACTTGGGACGAGTCACGATGATTGTGTTGGGGGCCTGTTGGGTAGTGGATCCCCCGTGTAACAGTTTTGGGGCTTAAAGCCAAGTTTTGGGTCAATTTAATGTAAAGACCCCGTAAAATGCGAGCACGGAGTGCGAGAGTCTAGAGTAGTCAGCCCTAAAATATTGTAATTTAATATAGAATGTGTCGGCCTACCCATGGTCTGTGGACCATGGGAATGTATAAATAGAGCGAGGCTCTAAGGGTAGAAGGAAGTTTTTAGATCTGATCTAAAGTGTTATGGGTTGTTGAATACTATATTCGCTCTGAGTCTGTAAGTCCGAGTCTTGGGTCAAAGTAGTAGATAGAGGCTCCGCAACTATGTGCGCAGAGGCCTAGTAGAGTCCGCAGCTATGTGTGTGGACCCTTGCAGCTGAGTGCGTAGGTTAGGAAGTGGATTGTAATTGGAACGAAAGATTAATAGAAGATAAGTTGGTTTTGAAATATTGTGCATCTGTATGTTTGTGCTTCTATTCTATGTTTATGCATCATTTACAGTTTGTGGTTGTGTGCATGTCTGTTTATGTTGAATAGTAACTAAAAGTATCAGGCCCACTTAGTTTAATTCATGATCTATAACAATAATAAGCATCGTAAAAGGTAAGGAAGGTGCGCGTTCGTCATCCAAGCCGTGCAATGGTAGTTGCACTGAACAGACAACTGTGCGGAAGCAGCGCGGCATGTAGGATCGGTTTGCAAACTTTCCAAATCTCATAAAGACATCCCTAGGGTGCAGAAACTTGGTTCCAGCACCCTCCCATACTACCTCGGGTGAGACCTCAGTCCGCTCTCTATAGACTGTTGCCGAAAGGGCCGATAGTTTCGTGATTTGTTTGGCTAAAACACTTCTGAACCTAGGTCAAGCCCCAACAAGCCAACATGCACCCTTTCTTGCAGCTATGCTTTGCTTTATAGTTGTCACCATCCTAACTGATGTGTATTTCTTATTACCTTGCAATGCTCTTGGTTCTCCATTGTCATCAACACACTGAATAGCTTTGTCATAGAAGTCAACTGGTTCTATGTAGATACAACCAATCCATGCCCAATAAAATATTGTATGAACCCAATGGTAAAACATTCAAATGTGTTGTGGTAGGCATACCATTCAAATAAAATGTGCAAGCTCTTACCCAATGATGAACTTGCTTCTTTGTACATGTAGCCAACTGCACTAACCAAGACTCTGCATAAAACTCCTTATTCAAATAACACTTATCCACCAAGTTAGGACTAACATAGCTATAATTAGATCTAGGGTAAATGAAAATAGAAATAACTTGATCACAAAGCTTACCATCCATCTCTATGATAGATTCTTGATGATCTGCTTATTTGTATCCAAGGCTGCATAGACACGTGGAATACTCTAACAATCCAACAGTCTGTGCCTCCTATGCATTGTATATCTGAGGTCTACTACCTTGATTTTGCAAACCATCTCTCCTGTGATGATCTTTGCCACAAGTCCAACATTATATAGGCTTCGAACCTTTCTCCTTATTCTTTTCCTCATATCAATGTCCCTATCCTCTATTTATTGCATTGAACCTCTTATGTGCCGCAACATTCTCGTTGTTATTTGTACCCTATGGCCTTGCTCGCTTTTTATCCCATTTTTGTTTGTTCTTTATATTACCTCTCCAGCTTGGCTTAGTCTCCATGTTGTGCCTCGATTTTTCATAGAAATTCTTTAGATTTCAAATGGCCTCCTCCAATGATCTAGGCTCATTAAATTCAATCCTATCTTTGAATGCAACTGGTATACCACTAATGAATCTCTAAATCTTAGCCTTCTCCTCCTTGAGGTAAGGCACATACCTCCATAGTTCCAAGAACTTACTGGTTTACTCACATCTTTCATGGATCCCATCTTTAGTTCATAGAATTCTTTTGCCATGTCATTAAAGTATCTCTTCGACATATAATTTTTCGTTAATAGCCGCTCAAATTCACTACAGCTCAGATCTTCCTCATTTATGTCCCTCACATTCTTCACATCTTCCCACCAGATGTCTACTTTACCTTTAAGACTAAAAGTAGCCACTGTACTTTTCATGTTCTCTAAGTAGTCATGCAACCTGAAGAACATCTTCATACTGAGTAACCAAGCCTCTACATCCTGTGATCTCTTTACCTCTCCATCAAAATTAGGTGGCTTTTCTTTCTTAAACTCATCAGAAAAGTATCCTCTATCACTCATCCTACAAGGATGATAATGGTGATGATCATAGTGCCTATCTAAATGAGAACTAGAATTATACTTGTGTCTATCCCTTCTCCTCTCCAGAGTGTCCAACAACTTTTCATCTTGGATTATGTCCTCTCTATCTGATTGGTGACCGCAATCCAATCTGTTGTTGTATGCCCCATTAGTTTTATCCTCCTTCTCATGACTGATTCGAAGTGGTCCTTGCTGCTGCAAATCTAACAAGATCGAGAGTATTAATGCATTTACTTCTCCTAACTTTTCTTGTGTCTTTATGATTGTCAGGCCAGGAGTAACTCCAGAAAAACTGATTCATTTATTCCATTAGGCAACTATCTATTATATACATGAATGTGATTGTTCAATTCATCTTCTTGATGACTATTCACATTCAATTCTCCCAATCGCTAAGGATTAGGTGTCAACATTCCCCCCCTTAATCTGAAGGGATGTTGGTGGGTCCAAGCATCGTTCTGAATCTTTCAAGCTTTTCTCTTCCAAGCGCTTTAGTGAAGATGTCTGCAATTTGCTCATTTGTGGAACAATGATGGAGACGGATTGTTTTGGCCTCAACATGATGTCGGATCAGATGATATTTAGTATTGATGTGCTTTGTATGATCATGGAACTTTGAGTTCTTGGCCAACTTTATTGCAGAGGTGTTGTCAATCATGAGTGGAGTTGATTGTACTTGTTTTACCTGCAAATCGTCAAGAATTTTTCTGAGCCACACAATTTCTTTCGTTGCTTCAGCTATTTCCACGTATTCTTCTTCTGTTGTGGAATCTACTGGAACTGATTGTTTGCATGATCTCCAAGAGACAGCTCCTGATCCAAGACTCATAGCATATCCTGAAGTAGATACTCCAGTTTCTTTGTCTCCATCGAAGTCTGAATCAGAGTATCCAATCAAGCTGAAGTCGTCCACCTGTTTATACTTGATTCCAAGGTCTTGAGTTCCTTTCAAGTACCTTAGAACTCTTTTTGCAGCAGACCAATGTCCCTCACAAGGCTTTTGCATAAACCTGGAGAGGATTCCAACATCAAATGAAATGTCTGGTCTGGTAGTAGTGAGGTAGATGAGACTTCCTACAAGCTGTCTATATTTTGTTGCATCCTCAAATTCCTTTCCTTCAATAGATGTGAGCTTTAAGTTTTGTTCCATTGGAGTAGAAAGAGGATTGCACTCTGTCATGCCAAATCTGTTTAACAAATCTCCAATGTATTTCTTTTGAGAAAGAAATATGGATTTTGGATGTTGGGTTACTTCAATGCCAAGATAGTAATGAACATAGCCCAAATCAGTCATTTCAAAGATTTTTCCTAATTCTTTCTTTATGAATGCAATATAACTTTCATTGTTCCCTGTCATTAAAAGATCATCTACATATACCACAAGATATACAATTGTTTTGCCAACTTTCTTGACAAATAAAGTTGCATCATCAAGATCACAATGATTGAAGTTGAGTTTCAGAAGATGCTCAGTTATCTTTTCATACCAGGCTCGTGGTGCTTGTTTGAGGCCATACAAGGACTTCACAAGTTTGCATACTTTATGTTCATGTCCTTTCACAGCAAATCCTTCAGGCTGGGACATAAAAACATTTCCTTTTAGATCTCCATTCAAGAAGGCAGTTTTTACATCCATTTGATGGACTTTCCAACCGTTCTGAGCTGCCAGTGCAAAGAGTGTCCGGATGGTGGCCCATTTTGCTGTGGGAGCAAAAGTTTCCTCATAATCGACCCCTTCCTTCTGTGCAAAACCTTTTGCCACAAGCCTAGCTTTGTGCTTGTCAAGTGAGCCATCAGCTTTGTACTTGTTTTTGTAGACCCACTTGCAGCCAATTGGTTTGGTTCCAAATGGAGGATCAACCAGCTTCCAAGTGCCGTTCTTTATGAGGGCGTCATACTCCTTTTGCATTGCTTCTTTCCATGCATCATGAGAAGCAGCTTCTTTAAAGGAAGTTGGTTCAAAATCTGTAGACAAGTTCAATTCACAATCATAAGAAACATCCATATCAACAAGTGAATTAGAGTCATCTACATCACCTCCATTTTGTCAGTTTGCATTTCTGGTTCCTGTTTTTCCAATTTCATCAGGATGAACACTTTCAAGTGTCTTTGTCAGCCACTTTGGGGGACCTTTCTGAGATGGTCCAGGCTGCTCTGTTGATTGAGTTGGGAGTGAATCGAGATTGAGTCTCCCAATTCTATCAATTACATCACTTAAAGCATCATCCATTGTTGGAGTTTCAGACGGGGGAGAATATTCTTCAGAAGAAGATTCCACATGTTGATCTAGTATAGGAATCCCCCCTTCAAGATGTGGAATCTGATTTTCAAATTCTTGAAATGATTTCATTTTTGCAAATCTATCCAAGAGATCAAGTTGCCGCTCAACAACATTGTCAGATTTGGATGATTCAAGAAAAATTACATCTCTAGATATAACAAACTTTTTATTTTCTTCATCATAGAGGCGGTATGCTTTGGAGGGATTTGAATACCCCAAGAAAATACACTTACGACTTCTAGCACCAAGTTTGTTTCTATGTACCTTTGGTATCAAAGCATAACAGGTGGAACCAAAAATCCTGAGATGTTTTACCGAAGGAACATGTCCATACCACAATTCATAAGGAGTCTTGTTTCTTATAGCACTAGATGGAAATCTATTCTTTATATATGCAGCACATAGAACAACATCAACCCAAAACATTATCTTTACATTTTTGAAAAAAGCATGGATCGTACCATATTCAAGATTGTTCTATTCATTCTTTCAGCTACACCATTCTGTTGGGGATTATAAGGCACAGTTGTTTGATGTTTAATCCCATGTTGGTGAAGATAGTGTTCAAATTCATTTGATGTATATTCTTTTCCATTATCAGTGCGAATAGACCCAATATGAGATTGTGCATCATTTTCAATCCATTTATGAAATTCTTGAATGTTAGGAAAGCATCAGATTTGTTCTTCAATAAATAAACCCAACACATTCTGGTGTAGTCATCAATAAATGTCATGATATATTTATTTCCATTTGTAGAAGGAACAGACATTGGACCACATAAATCTGAATGAATAAGTTCGAGCTTCCTATGTGCTCTTGAATGTGAGTCATGAAAGGATTGTTTGCTATGCTTTCCTAGAATGCAAGCATCACATTGCTTAAGTTTTCTAGGAATTGTAGGCAAACCAACAACACCATTTTTCATCAATAAACGTAGACTGCCATAGTTTAAATGTCCAAATCTAGCATGCCATAATAAACTTGATGGAAGTGTACCTTCTTCATGATGAGAAATATATGAGAAATGTTGTGCATGAGCAGATGTTCCTTGTAGTTTGAAAATTCTTTCTTCTTCTATTCCCCTCATGACAAGTGAGTGATCAGATGCTTTTCTCACCTCAAGCTTGCCATCAAACATATGAATGGAGTGACCTTGCTAGCGAATGTGGACCAAGGACAACAAGTTTCTCTTGAGATGTGGGAGATATAAAACATGATCAAGAAGAAAGTCTGAGAGACCAGGCAGTTTAAGCCTGATTGTGCCAAGCCTTGATGGTTTGATTTTTGACTGATCTGCAAAGTATACTACTCCATCAACATTGTCAGTGAAATCTTCAAAAAAAAAATTTCTATGAGTCATGTGATAGGTTGCTCCTGAATCAAGAAGCCAATCATTTTTCCAAGAAGCAAGTGAAGTATTAAACAAATCTTCATTTACTCCAATGTCACATTGTGCCTCAACATAGTGAGCGGATTCAAGTGCTTTACCTTTGTCTGTATCATCAGTTTTACCTTTCTGTTGGTTTCTTCTCCACTCAATTTTGTCCCATGGTAGCTTGCATGTGGATGTATCATGTGATCCATTCCTTTTGCAGCGAATGCAATGTAAGTCTGCCTTTTATCCTTGAGAATGTTTGCCCCCCTGCCTCTGGAATATCTTCCTCTTCCTCTTCGTCCACCTCTTCCTCTTGTAGAATCTTGAGCAGGATAATTTTCTTTATGAGCTAGGCATACAGTCTCTTCAGAAGATTCAGGGACTGTCTTCTTTCCAAAGGCTTTTTCTCTTTCAGCAAACTTTTCACAAGAGAGTCAAAGGTTATATCTTTGAGATTTCCATTTGCTTGCAAAGACTCAAGATAATTGGAGTATGTAGGATAAAGTGCCTTGAGAAAAGCAATAAGAGAGATATCCAGCTCAACTTTAGTGGATTTGATTCATGCATTATAGACTTTATTTCAGATGCAAGAGCAAGAGGATCATTATTTTGCAGTTCAAGAGTGAAGATTTTAATCATAAGTTGGACGACTTCAAGTGCAGAATGTGAGTCATAGAGTTCTTTCAGCTTTTGTAAAGCTTCAAAGGCAGTTGAATATGATGAAATGTTGTGACTCACCTCCTTATTTACAGATGTTGCGATTAATGCATACGCTTTGCTGTTCTTGTTTTCCCAGATGGCAAGCTCTTTGCTTGATGTAGGCTTTTCTGGGTCACTGTCTCCTTCTCCGACACACACTCCTTTCCACAACTAATTGAAGATGAGGGTGTGTTGTATCATCCGGGACCAGTCAGGATAGTTCTCTTTGCCAGTGAGAACTATTCCTATCATAGAGATGATTGAATGCATTCTGTAAAAAAAATACTTCTGCTGATAGAAAAAGTACTTCTGCTGATAAAAAAAACTTTATGCACTATGTTTCTTCAAATCTCTCCAATGTTTATAAAAACATCCTCATATCATATATTCAACATATAACTAGACCATTAGCTCAATAGAAGCAGGTATTCAATAAAGCAATGTTAATATTTGACAGCTTCACAGCATTTCACTTTCATATACCATATATACCAAATACCACTAGACATGCGCATACCATTAGACAGTGTTACCATACCATTATATAGCGTACATAATTAATATTCAACAGCATATGTATAAACCCACAGTGTTACCAAGGGGACAGCGTTACCAAACTTTCTTCAAGCTGCGTATTCAATATTACCAAACTGCGCAGTTAACATTCAACATTACCAAAATGCGCTATCAACATTCAACATTACCAATGGGACAGTGTTACCAACATTCTTCAAACTGCGCATTCAACATTACCAAACTGCGCATTTAACATTCAACATTACCAAATCGCATGAGATTTCTATTGCTGGTACCTGCAAGCAATTAGGTTTAATTTATTACTTCTCTCACAATGAACAGAATCGCCGAGCTACTAATGCGTGATTCAGATATGGGTTCTGTCTTCTTGAAGGGAGAAGCGTTTACACCAGCTCCTGGGTCCCACTATTGTTTTAGGTCTCTTAGGCCATATTCACTTCTATAGGGATTAATGCATGGGTGTTTGGTGATGTAGAAACCCTCAAGGATCTTCCTAGGATCCTTGGCAGACAGTCATATTAGCTGCAACTTTCACAAAGATACATGCATATCTATGTTTAACAAATGAATATCAAAGCGAGATGGAATTATTACCTCGAACCTAAGTGTGGTATTGTTGGAGAGTGCAATGCATCTAGGCGGAAGACCCCTAAGTCAACTCCAAATCAAAACCTATACATAGAAAAGACAAGCGTAATATCACAACATAAAACCTTGATAAACAATGCATGAACATATAAAGATATCTATTTGCATATAACTAAGCCACTCATGCTAATGATATTGAATAAACATATAAACAAGTCATACTATCAACATCTCAAAGTGGACAACACAACTTCATTTCTATATTGATGTAGAAAGAGTGATTACAACCATCAGTTTCATTAGACTTCCCTTACCCCTCCAGCTCCTCTCTCTCTCTCTCTTCTTAACCTCTTCTGATGCCTTAGTCTGAGACTCTACTTGATAGTAAAATAGACAATCCTTTCAAATGGTTCGACCTTTTTCACAATGGCCCTAGCCTTGCATATATAGCATGTGAGGTTAGGGTTGCCAAGTCCTTCATGAGTTCCATTAGGCAAAAGCAGTGATGTTTCCATGCCTTTGTGCTCTTTCTTGTTTGCATACTCCATTAGGAATTAGTAATTCCCCCAACCAGGTCGAGTTCTAATGTTTCCCTACTTTTATGAGCTGACATAGGAGAGAATCTAGGGATATTTTCTCAGTCAACTCGTTCCCTTGATCCATATAAACTCATCAGGGTTCACTAACGCTCTTCTTGAGGTAACAGACAGAGTTACTTTGGGCACTAACACACCCTTAGCCTTGCTAGGAAGCTTTATAAAGTAGGTTGCTAGTGTTTAGGAAGCGTTAGCTTGAAAACTAGGACTGTGAACTTGGTCAGTCCTTCAGTCATCATGTCTTTCTCCTCTGAGCTGATGAGGAGGTCATTTTCTTGTATAACAGATGCCCCCTAAGGTGTGAGATCAGAGGCTATGATGATGGCCAAAATAATTTATATTTAACTATCCTTTTCTTTGAAAAAAAGAGAGAGAGGATCAGAGCTTTGGGTGGGTACGAGAAACCTGATACAACACATATATATAAAACAACTAAAATCATGTCCTGAGTCGGGCATTCCCACGCTTAGTAGCTATGTCAGATTGATTTTATCAGAAAAGAGATATGACGATGTTGGCCACCGATAAGCATAATGCAGAACCTGTGTCATAATAGGATCATTCTAATGAGCTGCCTCCAAAAAACAATAAATGCAACTTGGGAGAGGAAACAAGGCTGAGTGATGCAAGCCTCTACCCAAGGTCTTTATTTCTGCTTCACTGCAGCAACGTAGATCGATACATGTGAATATAGGCATTGATGTCGAACATGCATGAAATTTTCTAATTACTAGTCAATAATGGAGACCATTAACATATGCGAGGATGGTCACCAATAATGGTGATGGTCTCCAAGATGCACAGTACAGTCTAACGAGTGTGAAAAATGTTTTTGTTGTCGAACACCTGTAGAATCGTTTAACTAGGAGCTAATAATGAAAACCCCTGATCAAACACAAGGTGACCTGCCACTGATGTCTACAAGTACCAAGGCACTAACATGTTTCTGGGTCTTCTTCCTAGATAGAGTGTTGAAGTCGATAGGAAGATACTTTTCGAAAGGTAGGAAATAAGGTTTCCCACATCGGTTGACACGAAACAGGACAATAATGATTGTTTTTTGAGGAATATTTTGAGCATTGGGTCAAAGCAACATAGGGCATGATGGTAGGATATTCTTGATGGTTTTATGGAGGAAATAGAAGATAAAGGTTTTCCCTTGAACAATAGAAGGCACAACATTTTAACCATGCAGCACTAGACTCATGAACACCAAAGAGTGTTAGGATATAGAGATGCAATAACATTGGTGTATGTAGGCTAAACCCATAGGATGGTAAGATTCATATTGAGAGGCAATCACAAGGAAGGTTTATTTGAGGGAGTGCCATGTTGAAGGGAGCGATTGCTACCAAAAAACTCTTTCAAAATGCGAGACATAATGAAATTGAATTGTCCACTTTCCCCATCTAATTAGTTTATTGAGTCTAGACGGGTAAAATCATCAATCTTTTCATGTTTTAAGAGTCTGAAAAGGACCATAAAAAGAAAGATTATATTCCCTATCTCATTAGTTTAATGAGTCCAGACAGGCAAAATCGTCGATTTTTTCATGTTTTAAGAGTCTGAAAAGGATCGTAAAAAGAGCGACTCTATGCCCTGTCTAATTAGTTTAATGAGTCTAGATAGGAAAACTCATTGATCTTTTGATGTTTTAAGAGTCTAAAAAGGATCATAAAAAGAGAGACTCTATTCCTCATATTTGTAATTTAATTAGTCCAGACGAGACAACTCGGTGGTCTTTTCATATTTCAAGAGTCTGAAAAGATCGTAAAGAATGACTCCAGGGTGGTCACATTGTCATAGTTGTTAACCGGGTGCGAAAAAAGTTTAATAGTATACCTGGAATGGTTCCTTTTCCGTAAGTTAATCTTATGAGTCTGGATAAAGAGAAATCTATGCTCAATAGATTTTTACCTCATTTTGTTACGAGTACAAGGAGATAGAGTAAACTTGATATTCGTTGTGAAATTTTAATTAGTCACGTGATGACAAACTCAACACCTTCATTGAATTTTAATGAGTCAAATGAAGAAAAATAAAGGTATATTTTTCAATTTAATGAGTGAGGAAGAAGAGGTAAAATAACTTCTCATTCCTTCTTCATAGATTTAATGAGCCCGAAGAAGGGAAAAACTTAGGGATTTTTTGATTTAAGACCAAGAAATAGTCCCAAAAAAGAAAGCGCTCATATCGTGGTCATAAATGTTTAACGAGCCCAATAACGAAAATTCAGCATTTTTTCAATTTAACGAGCAAGAAAAGTTCCTAAAAATAATGCTCTGAGCTTCTTCATAAGTTATTAATGAGCCTAAAGAAGGAACTTAGGTTTTTTTTTCGATTTTATGAGCGAGAAAAAAGTCCCAAAAAAGAATGCTCAATCGATCTTTCTCAGCTCAGTGAGCTTGAAAAAGAGGGAAAAAGAGTTTCTTGGATCATCATCTTAAGTGTTTAACAAGTTCGACGATATAAAACTCGGGGATTTTTCAGTTCAAGAGCAAGAAAAAGTCCCAAAAAATAACATGCTCATATCTTATTTGTAGTAGTTTAATGAGCCCAAAGAATGAGACATGAGGCTTTTTGAATTAATAAGCAAGAAAAATAACATAAAGCGAATGCTCGATCTTCTTCGTGGTAGTTTAACGAGCCTGAAGAAGGAGACTCAAGGATTTTTCAGATTAACGAGCAAGAAAAATACCGTTAAAAGAATGCTCAACCTTCTTTCAAGTAGTTTAATGAGCCCGAAGAAGGAAAGTTGAGATTTTTTTGGATTAATGAGCAAGAGAAATACCATAAAAATAATGATCGAGACTTCTTGATCTCATTCTTGACAGTAGAAGTGTCTATCCCATGCATTTCCTCATAAGACCAAGATAAAACATCACGGAAGTCCTTAAAGCGGTAGGTGAAGCTCGTAATTTCCTCAGGATTACGATTGGCTCCAATCCGAATATTTTCCACAATGCTTGTCTTGACTAAAATATCAATGAGAAATGTCTTTGAAAGATTGCCCATGTTCCCTTCCGAAATCAAAGTTTGGATAGTTGTATAAGGTGAGGGAACAATTTCAGGTTCATCAAATGATAGTATTTGAAGAGGCATCGTGTATGAATCAGATATCAAAACACGATGGTGAGAGTCCTCCCAAGATCACTCTTCTAAACACATGATCTCTCTAATAGCTTCGTCTATAGGTAGGACTTGATTGAGGATACTGATAGAAGGAGCAGTTATGGGAGGGGTAGTGGTACTGTTGACCGTGACCAAAGTGACCGGAGATTCAGATGCAGATTGAATGGCCTGGTAGCCCAATTCAGTTGGTGACAATGGCATTTGTTCTCCATATGTGTCAATGTCTGAAGGGGCTGGTAGGATCCAAGGATCAGTCAGTTCATGAGGAATGGACGAAACCATATTGACCATCTATGGAACCATGGGTGGCAAGAGAGGGAAACAACCCAACAGGGAAGAGCCCTTTAATAGACTGGTATTGATACTGACGTAAGAGTCAGGTACATCACCCACTAAGGGTAGAAAGCTGTTGGGTAATGGGGAATAATCAGGGGTGCAAAAGGACAACTAGTCCACTCTAGCTATCTTTCCATCCAATGGAAATAGGATGATGTGAAAGACAATAGACACAATGGCATTCATGGCATAAGTCCAACTACGACCCAACAATAGATGATAGTCGAGCTTTCTATCTATGACTTCGATGTCCACCGTTACCATTTTCCCATTCAAGGTGATCGGGTAGCTAGCTAGGTAACCTTTTGGGATGAAAGTGTGGTCGTCGAAAGCTTTAAGGGAATTCGATGGTGGGGATAGGGTTGTGTTGTGCTGTACAACAACCCCCCCTTTCATAAAAATTTTATACAAAATCATAATATGAAATGGGTCCCTTTTAAAATAAAATTAGATGTGTGAATAAATCGGTATTAACCCATCATAAGGAAAAACCCTTATCAAAAGGATTAATGTAAATGAAGTACTTTAAAATCCTTTTGAATAGAAATAAAGTGGGTCTTTAAAAAATCATAAAGTTCTTTGTTATTACGATAAATCGATCGCAAGATCGCATATCAAAATAACAAGGGAAACACATATAAAGACACATTCATTCACTTCGATCCAAAAAGGTAATCGCAATCGGATATCGAGAAAGGAAAATTACAAAGCACAATGAAATAGCCCCCTTGATGTCTATGATGCGATAAAGCGTATTGCCATCGGCGATCGGCAACAACAAGTCAACATATGATTAAAGGCACACTCGAATCTTCCAATGCGATAAGGCACATCGCAATCGGCGATCGGTGAAATCACATTAACACAGTAATAAAACCCGAACCCATTCCCCGATTGTGATGCATTAATAAGGTGCATATCTCAAGAACATACTTAAAAGGTTTGCATGCATTATATCACCTTTCGGTGATCGGAAATGTTTAAAACAAATATTAAAGCTTTTCCTTTCACATTACCGATCACCGATCTGCGGTTTACTTCTGATTATCCGCCAAAAAATCTAAGCCATGCTTGAATGAATCATTCATCATATAAATGACATGATGGACATTTAAAACCTCCCTTACCATGATTGACATGTTAAGCGGCTAATCAATGAAGCAGTTAAGAGTAGATCTTTTCATTAGATTTTATCCGTGACGATCTTATTGTGATCCATTATCACCTACTAATCAATGTAATTCTTTCTCATTTTCATATTGACCTATAGCAGCATTTCTCTGTATCACGTTTTTCCCATCGCTTGTGCCAAGCTCTACAGAAATAAGAAATTTGAAATAAATGGGGGAGAAATCAAAGAAATCTGCAATCACGGCTCCTACAGCAGCAGTGCAACCAGCCAAGGATCTAGGGCCAACTAAAAAAGGGTTAATATCAGACACTACATGTCTCGGCCTTGGAAATACTAGTTGGGAGAGCATTTACAATTTAATTGAAGTAGAGGAACTTGAGGAAATATCAGAAGGAGCCACAGCTGACTCCACTGGCAAATCGGAAGCATCCCTCAGAGATTTGGCCTGTTCATATTTGCACAGAATAGCAGCACGAGTAAAGATTCTTCCATACACTAACGTAGTGAGATGGGTGGTAGAAGAAATTCCAGTTTCAAACAGAACATTTTGCACAATTGACGAGAGGATTTTTGGCTCATTTCAGCCTGATGATCTAAGGAAAATGTATTACTTGCCTGAAACTGAAAAGAGATACAACAAAGCCTTCCTTGAGAAATTTGCAAATGAAAATGAGATAGAATTAGCCCCCATTAAGCAGTGGAGATAGAATCCCGAGAAGCACAAACACGAGTCATCAGGTAAGTACTCCATAGACTCATTGTCTTCTCCTTACTGTTATGCTGGGGCTATGATGTGTATAATGTGGGGGATACATGACTCTGCTAAATTCACCATTGAAATGGTCCCTTTAATGGAAGAAGCAGTCAATAGTTATGTGATGGATTAGGCAAACATTTTGTCCGACAAATTAGCCACAACAATTCTCAAATTCAGATCAAATACACGTAAAACTACCAGGACCATTCCCCCTTTTTATTACAATGCTTATATTATGGATACTCTTTGTTTTAACTCTGAATATATGGTACTTGGATGGAGATGGACTCCCCAGGACCCAAATCTAATGCATATTTATCATCAAATGTTATGGAGAGGCCACTACAAAGATCATTTGTACAGAATTTGAAATGGTTTTATGTTGTCTGCCTATTATGCTATTTTTGATAAGCCTGCCCTGAGGATTTCTGAGGAAGCAGGGATAGACTTGATTGCAGTTGGTAATTGGTTCGAAGAAGACAAATTCACTTATATAAGGCTTTTTGGTAGCCTTACAAGACCCCATGTCCTTCCTCTATAAGTGCCCGATAAGTTATTAGCTCGAGAATTGGCCTACCAGATAACAACAGAAGGAACATCCAAAACTCTTAGAAATTATAAGAAGCAGGTGTGGCCTACATTTCCTTTGAGATGTAGTGTTTACACTCTCCATGATTACAAACATGTAGAAAAGGAGGCATAAAAAATACAAATGCTCAATCTTGCAACCATCCCCAACAGGCAATATGATCCTAGAAAAGTTGCTTATAATGTTCTTGAACAAGCCAAACTTACAAGGTTCGATCATGAAAATGATGAATTTGATGACTTGTTTTCCTCAGCAGAATCATTATTTCAGGTAAAAACATTGGCTAGGATCAGGTATAAAGATGAAGGGTTGGAAGTGTTTAATAATCTTAGAGAAGAGAGGTTGCAAACTCAATCTCTAGATTTATTAGCCACCACTCCAGCAATCCAGTCAAGTGAGCCTAAATAGCAAACTGTTGATAAACCTCCTACTGCGGAAAAAATTCCTGAGAAAGGAAAAGAGCTAGAATAGGAGAAAGAACAGGAAAAAGGAAGTGAACACATGGATATAGATACTCAAATTGATCCCAAGCTCCTTAAAGAATGGCAACAATTCGATTCCATTATAAGAAATCTTGAGAATTCACAGGGTTTTAGTACACCTCAAGTGACAATTGGTCACAAGACAGGAACAAGTATGGTTCCAATTAAAGGAACCAACGGCCTACCCATAAGTAAAGATATAAAGATAATTCCTAAATATCCATAAGATGAAATTGTTTTGCAAATAGAAGAAATACCACCATTAGTTGTCTTTCACAGTCCTAAGCATATGGCTGTAGTAAAAAGACAAAGGAAAAAGAGAAGGCTTGATCAATCTTCCCTTTTGCCTGCACAGACAGAGATGGCTAATGTGGTATGGAAAGAAGAATTCAATCCTTCCAAAGACTTCACGAAACTCTCTCAATATGCCAGGGCCTACTCGACAACTACTATGGATAAAGCATCAAAAGTGAGCAATTTACTAAAAGAAAATGACCAAATAATTGTTTCATTGGAAGCACAGGTATCTGAAAGACAACAAAGAATAGAAAAATTGGAACAACAATTAGTAGCATAGCAGCAAATAAACAACCAATTAAATGAGAGATTGCTCAAAGAGAAACAAAGGATAGACCAAAGCGAGGTGCAGAAACAAAGGGAATTATCTACAACATTGTCCAATCTTAAGACAATGAATGAATAGATGAGTAAAACAAAATATGAGAAAATCGCTCAATTATCACAATAGATAGAGAAGTTCAAGAGTTTTCCTCAACCAACGGAGTTCTGCTCCAAGGCTTTCCAGATCAATAAAGCATTGATTAAGCAGCTAAATTTACTATGTCATAATATTTCCCTTGTTGAGCCCCTCTGTGAAATTGCTTCATTAATGATTGACAAATCAGTTGACACCAGGCAAAATTTGTAACAGGCCGATGAAACTTTAACCAATTTTCTTGCTTGGCAAGAAACCAATGAAGGGAAAGCTACGAATCTACCTAAAATTCTAGAGTCACACAAGGAGATTCTTTTCCTAGAATGGCAGTCGCAATTGATGAAAGCAGAAAGAGAAACTTCAAGATGCAGATCAGCAACCAGTAATTTGATTGAGTTAATCGATGATACTCTTTATCTGTCTAACTTGATTTCACAGTGCATTATAGTTAAATTTTCGTCAGCCAAAGCATTGGAACAAACATGCAATCAGGAATTGGAAAAGAAGGAGCGATTAATCAGAGGTATCCAAAGTTTAACTTGGGACACCTTTTGGTTCTTCCTAGTTAAACCATACAGTCAAAGGGCAGCACTCAAATGTTTAACCGATGCAATCGGTTACATAATTCCCGAAATTCATGATGCTACG
This sequence comes from Pinus taeda, assembly GCA_000404065.3. Taxonomy (NCBI): domain Eukaryota; kingdom Viridiplantae; phylum Streptophyta; class Pinopsida; order Pinales; family Pinaceae; genus Pinus; species Pinus taeda. The sequence continues at coordinate 52,868 of APFE030600971.1, read as the reverse complement.
TATTCAGCCCAACTACATTCTCGTTTGAGTCACCCTCCAGAATTGCAACCAATGCTTGCTATCTGCCAGCTCAAGCCAAAGGACGATTGGCCGAAATAGTGAATCATGCTACCGACTGCAAACGGACCTATTTCAAGGAGATCTTCATGATTTGGTTATACCACCTAATAGCATTTTTATTTCATAATTAGTTAGCTTAGATAGTATTTATAGACCCTTTTATGTATTTAGAAAGGGTCCTAAATTTTTGTATAAACTTGGATCGGGAGGTCACATTATTGTGCTTCTGATATATTTTTTATAAAGACTGGGCCTATATTCTGAATTTTAATGAAGAATGCTTTGATGAGATATGCACTATTTCTTTTTGTGAAAGTGTTCTAAGTTAGAAGAAGGAATTTGAATGCGATTGATATCAGGAGGGATCTGAATTAAATATGGTACTATTATCGATGTCTTTGCTCCATTCTTTTATATGAATCAACATTTGTTTAATCTTGCTATCATTGGATATATATATGTGTTTTAACAACAGTCCTTATACTTATCACTATTGAATGTTTAAGGAGTGTATTCTTTCAATCATATTTATGTCATTGATATATGAAGAGTAGTGTAATAATGTTTTAATGATTACTTTGTTCAACTACTTGAACATAGTAATTACCATATGAATGAATGTCTTTGTTTACCAATAGAGTCATCTATATGCCTGTTTGTAGATGAAGATCATCAAAAATTGCACTAAAACAGAGATATCCAGGGATAGATTAGTTGTTTATATTTTTACTTTCTAGAATAAATCATCCATCCATTATCATTAGATAATAGAAAATCAACCACTTATCCATCCTATCTACCAAACATTAGGAAATTGGTCCCATTGTATCCAGTCGGAGCCACCACATCAAATGGAAAAGGAGCTGCCTTTAAGGTCCAGACCGGGTGGTTTTCGCCGATGTTGATGCAACGATTTTCGAGGCCTCAACAAGTTGGAGAACCCAAAGCAAGCCAACATGAAGCAACATTATTTAGGTTGAAGCACCTTCGTCAATGACAGTTCTATGTATTCCTTTCCCTTTCAAAAATATTTGTACCTAAAATGCAAGCTGGTGTGAAAGGGGAGGTTTACATTTTCCCATGTTGAAAATTGCAAGCATGGAATCCTAAGGGTCAATACCACCAATTGCCGAAAGCAGAGCTTTCCTTTGTACTAGACAGTTTTGTAATACTTCGAGCGCCGAGATAGCCGACGACGCTTGCGCCAAATATTCAACAATACTGTAGTTTTGTGCAACACGTGCAAATGTATTGTGCAATGTGCAAAGAAGTGCCCCTTTGCGGGGGTGAATCACAAGATTAGCAGCCAGCCTTTCGATATGAATATCGTTGGTGGCGGTGGGTTTTGACTTGAGGAGGGTTCCTCTGCATGAGCGACTGGAGTTCCATAAGATTTGGCTCTAGTTTGTAGATCTAGCATTTTGAAGGTGTAAACAATAGATGGTCCTTCACTAGCTGAAGGATGTTGTAAAACACCATTTCCCCCTTGCAGGGGTTTGGGTTGGTCTGCAATAAGGTGTTGTTGCTGCTGAGTAGGGAAAGGATTATTCAAGACAGCAGAGGCCCTTCCAGTGTCCTTTTTAGTAATGAAATATGTGGATTCCTGAAGATGCAAACAACAATAGGTCATGTGGTCATCGACACATATTTTACAAGGGAATCTGGTGGGTTTATCCTTGCCATCATTAGAGGGCATAAGAACCTTCTCCTTTGGGTTATACTGCTTTGTTGACTACTCTTTAGAAGGAGCAGTCTTTTTCTTATTCTTCTTGTTCTTACCACCGAGTTTTTGTGTAGATTGCACAGAGTTTATCACGGTGGTAGGAAGAGTAGTCAATTTGGTAGAGGGGTCAACTGACATCTGGGCAATGTGGCCGCTGAGTTGTTTTACAACAGCCCCGGAGGTTGCGTCGATAATCCCATCGGCGTGCGCTCTGGGTTGTTGAGTAGTGGAAGCATTCGAGTTGCGAGGGGCATTGGTAATTATTTTTTATAAAGTACCAAAATGCAAATATATCAGATATAAGTGCTAGGCATGACGAATGGATTGGTCTTTTGTGACTGCACCACCTAAGGTGACATCTTTAGTGATTTTGAGGAGTAGAGATTTGCAGAAGTAATCTGCTAATAGATAGTGTGGGAGGGGAGCTTTAACTAACCTCTACCTACGTCTCCATTCATGTATATGATCAGAGATGTGGGTGGTGGTTTCCTAACGTAATGAAGTGAGGAGTTCCATCCCTATTTCATAGAAGATGGGTAGCTGGAAGTGCTTTAAGAATTCCATCACTAAAGCGCTAAAGGTATTGACAGACATGTGTGGTCACTCAATGTACCACTTGGTTGCATTGCAAGTAAGGGTACGGGGAAAGAGACGTAGCCAAATACTATCATCCACCATGGAGTTAGAAACACACCATAGATTATGTGGTGACGTGTGTACCTAGATCCTCCCCTTGATTCCCTTCGAACTTTGGGATGTTTGTCGGTATTTTATGCAGGATTGATGGCCAAAGTAAGTTGTGATAAATGAGGTCATTTGTGAGTTTGTACAAGTTGGGGATATCATGCGTTGCAAATAAAGGCAAGGTGTTTGATGCCCCCGAATCAGACCAAGTCAATGACATATGACTTGAGGATCCTTGCGGTCCTCCCATCTTGTTTTCAATATTATACACAGGTTGTGTGGTATAGGTAGTGCCTTGGGGTATGGTATTGTACTGTGGGTTTCCATAGGTGTTGTTAAGCTAGGGAATGGAGGTGCCCCCAGGATAAGGAGTGCCCCCTTGACTCATTTGAGGTTGTGAGTAGGGCGCCCCTATGGATTGATTGGGACCTTATTGAGTGTTCATGCTTGCCACATAACTAACCCTAGGTCCTTGACTAACATAAGGAGGGATCATGTCAATCAATGACTGACCATGCAAACTTGAAAATGGAGGGGGAACTGTTATGCTCTCAGCCAGTATATGCATATTGGGAATTGTGCCCCCAGATACTTGAATCTAGGGGTTAGAACTATACAATGGATTCCAACCATAGAGTTTGTTGAAGGGACTTGTGCTAATCATACTATATTGAGTGTTATAAGGAGCGCTATATGTAGCACTTGTCAAAGGTCCAAGGGTTGACACAAAAGGGGCGAACCCTAGAATGTACTTGGTTCCACTCATGGTGTGTGTCACGATAAGTTTTGAACCTGGGATAGATGGGATAGCGGGGTTTTCCATCAGAGGTGCGGTATTAACTATTGACCGGGGAGGTGGTGGTGGACCAAAAGTGTCCAAAAAAGCCCACGGCCCATTAGTCATCGATGGGGTGGGTGGAAATGTTCCAACAGAAGATAAAGGAGGTACAAATGCAATGGGAACCAAGAGTGGTCCCAACGAATTCATGATGGAAGGATTGTATGGAGGAAGAAATCCTTCAGTAAAAAAATCCTCCAGTAAGCTTGAATTGTGGGATGTCCAAATTGATTCTATGTTAGATCTCGAAGACTAATTTCCTAAAGACGGGTTATCTGGTTCATTAGGGCTCCGCGGATCCTCCATAGTGAGTGGGGGAAGTCCTAACAATCATCTAGATTGACGATGAGGGTCGGATGTAGCCACAGTGGCTGATAATTTTTATCAATAAATTTTACAGTGATGAGTATTAAAGTCTTAGTGATAACACTCTAGCACTTAAAAAACAAAAAATACACTAAGGAAATCCATCAACAAGCAAAGGGAAATGAGCCTGCCTGATAAGCACCGATCACTGGAGATGAAACCTAATATCACAATGAATAACAGAGAGATATGGCCAAATGTACAGTTACAATTACTCTTGAGCTTCACCTGAACCTCAAATGAAGGGGCCAAGTACTCTCATGAAGATGAGCACCCTCCCAAAAATTGAAGATAAAGTAGGTTTGTCTCTGTTAGGTACCATGGCAGCCTGCCCCAGTCACCTTGTGTTCATCCCTAAAAGTATGGCCACTAAGGATACCTAAAATCATAGACACTACTAGGGGGGAAATTGTCACAGACAGTACACTGTGTGGGCAGCATACCTGTGTCCCTAACTCAGCTCTGATATCCCTGAAGGGATCCCCGATACACATAATACCCAAAGGAGATGTAAGAAAAGGTGGGCTACCTTCACTTACAGTTTGATGTTGTCTCGTATTTAGCTCCAATTTTACTAGAGTGGTCCTAGATAGTATGAGTGCAGAAGGATTTCTCTCTTTAATGACACTAGTTTCGGTGTATGATCTTGGGCAGTTAACTCACACTACCTATCCCAAGATCCTAGCCTAAACTAATGTGTGTTTACTCTAAAAAGAGTTGCTGATTGATTTTATTGGGTAGATTTTAAATGTACTTCGTTAGAGTCTTCGGTAAGGGTGCTGACATATGAAATTATATGGGACTCTGACTCAAATAATCCAAAAACAATAATTGTAAATTTTCACTTTCTATGAATAAGCCGCTTCTACAAAGGGAGAGTCATTCATACATCAATATATATACCATGCATCCTATACAGTAAAATACTTGCATAACTGACAGAACTTCAATGCTCACTAACAACTATTGAAACCAAATAATGCAGATCTACACAGCTAAACAGAAAATAGTAAAAAAAAAATTGTATTTTTTCTTTAATGAAAACAAAAACTGTAAGAAGTAAAGCTATTTAAAAAAAAAAAAAATATTGTTCAAGACACAGTTTAGTCGAACAAGTGCAACTACAGATCCCTGACGAGTCTACAAGCATATTTCCCAACCCATGAGGTCATAGAGCAAGTTGTTTATCAAGAAATGGTTGACTAACACTCTATACTAGAGGTTACAAAGAGTTAGTTTCAACACTAACGCTCTCTTTGTGAGGACACAATGCTTTATAAAGCACTGTTTACACTAGTAACCAGTTAGTGAGGAAAAATACTCAAAAAATGGGTTGTGGGGATTAAATCTAGGGTTGAGCACTGAGAGAAGGGTTTTGTATGGTTTTGAGTGGTCGGAAAGGGAATGAAGAAGTACAAAAGGCTTGGAAGAAAGAGAGATCTAGGAACTTTCTGGGAAAAATCGGGAACTATGTGTAGTCCCCAGTGGAGTCACCAATTCTACTATAGGGATTAATGCATGGGTGTTTGGTGATGTAGAAACCCTCAAGGATCTTCCTGGGATCCTTGGCAGATAGTCAGATTAGCTGCAACTGTCACAAAGATACATGCATATCTATGTTTAACAAATGAATATCAAAGCAAGAAGGAATTATTACCTTGAACCGTAATGTTGTGTTGCTAGAGAGCGCAATGGAAATAGGTAGAAGACCCCTGAGCTAGCTCCAGATCAAAACCTGCACATAGCAAAGACAAGTGTAATATCATAGCATAAAACCTTGATAAACAATTCATGGACATATAAAGATATCTAGTTGCATATAACTAAGCCACTCATGCTAATGATATTGAATAAACATATAAACAAGTCATACGATCAACATCTCAAAGTGGATAACACAACTTTAGTTCTATATTGATTTAGAACGAGTGATTACAACCATTAGTTTCATCAACCTTCCCTTACCCCTCCAGCTCCTTTCTCTCTCTCTCCCTTCTTAACCTCTTCTAATGCCTTAGTCAGAGACTCTGCTCAACAGTCAAATAGGCAATCCTTTCAAATGATTCAACCTTTTTGACAATGGCCCTAGCCTTTCATATATAGCATGTGAGGTTAGGGTTGCCAAGTCTTTCATGAGTTCCATTAGGAAAAAGTAGTGATGTTTCCATGCTTTTGTGCTCTTTCCCATTTGCATACTCCATTAGGAATTAGTAATTCCTCCAAACATGTCAAGTTCGGATGTTTCCCTATTTTTATGATCTGACATAAGAGAGAATCTATGGATATTTTCTCAGTCAACTCGTTCCCTTGACCCATAGAAACTCATTAGGGTTCACTAACACTCGTCCTGAGGTAACAAACAGAGTTACTTTGGGCACTAATGCACCCTTGGCCTTGCTAGGAAGCTTTATAAAGCATGCTGCTAGCGTTTAGGCAGCGTTAGATTGAAAACTGGACCTGTGAACATGTTCAATCCTTCAGTCATCATGTATTTCTCCTTTGAGATGATTAGGAGGTCATTTTCCTATATAACATTTGCTCTCATTCTATGGGCAAGGGAGTGGCCAAAAACTCAAAATCACTCTCATAGGCCTACCTGCCAACGATTGTGGATAGAACTTGCCAATTCTATGCCAACGACCTTGGGAATTAAGCTAGTTTTTCTGGCCCCAAGCCCATTCCACTATACATAATGGAATGAAAGCTCAGAATCAAGTAAAGTACAGGGAAACAATGATGCAAAAGTAAATAGTTGATCAAGACCTTAATCATAAACATACTAGCCATGACAAGCATTTTATCGAACATATCATTGACATGTTATCTACAGGTGTAAACAATAGAATTAAGTGTATGGATCTCACACTTATCTGAGAATCACTATGAAAATTGTTCCCTCATTCCATTTCCTTCATATTCATATATTATGTCATGGACACATTATCGATTCATATACAAGTAAAAACATGATGAGAACCATACATAGTTGTTATCATAAAATGTACATATAACCAACATAGTAGGAACATAAATACAATAAACATATCAGCCATAAAAATCCATATATACATCAGTACCTTTACACATTAAAATCAAGGGAATGAATTTATCATTAATGAATGTAATAAACATATGAGATATGGGACCACCAGGTTCCACTCAATCATAGAATTCTTGAGCCAAATCTTTCTTCAGCCATTCACCCCCATGCCATATTCCAAGAACGACTTTGGGATCTCATAGAACACATCAATAAAAACTCATCTAGGGCTTCTAGAGGCCATCCACCTCAAACCATGAAATAGTGATTCCACCTCACAGTTAGACATCACAAAACCATCATTAGATTGGTCTCCATCCAAGCCTTTCAGGGCTTCTAGATAATTTGTCCAACTAAATCTTCTAGAACTAGTAACTCAACCTACAGCATATTAAGGGATTCCAGAGTGTTTTTCCAACCAAGGGTTCCAAGACTAGTAACTCAACCGACCTAGGTTTTCCAGAGTGTTTTTCTAACCAAAACTTCCAAGACTAGTAACTCAACCCAAGATGTTACAGGGCTTCTAGAGAATTTGTTTAACTAGGGCTTCTAGGACTAATAACTCAACGCAAGCTAAACATGAGAACCAACCAAGAACAAACAATGAAATTAAACCCACAATCACCATGGCTATCCAGGAAATAAATCCATTGTCGATCTAGGAAATCTTCCATGTCAATGACAGATCACAACCAAGAAACCACATGCATATCCCATGCATGCCAAAACTAGTGAAGAAATGATACATGTAACTTGGTACTTGCAAGAAAATCTGATATAGTTATTGATGCCTTCTTATGCTTTCCTACTCTTCCTTTGTCTTCTTGCTCCAAGAATCCAAGTGTGCCACACCCTCCAAGAGTGCTCCAAGAAAATTCTAAGTATCCAAGAGTATGAGAGAGAGAGAGAGAGAGAGAATAATGAGAGAGAGCTCCAACATTGAACTGAAAAAAGGTTACCAACTGATCCTTGGAAGCCTTTTTATGGATGAGGCCTCTATTTTCTTCATTTTCCTCCTCACATGCAACATGTGACATTTCACCTCCTTTTCTCATAATTTCCATTATTTTCATAAATAAATGTGCCAAAAGTTCCTTTTTTCCTTTTAATGCCTTATCCATTGACTTTGCCAATTTCCTTAGCCATAAACAACTAAATGAACACCCCCTAGGATGTCTTGCCCAATGTTTGGCTTAGAATAAGTGTCCCATCGACTATGGTTATTGTTTTTAACTTTTATTATGGAATTTTCACCAGGGTTGTTACATCGTGGCACAATTGAATTAAATAATTTCAGGTGTTATATATGCACCCCTCAGGTATGCCCAAAAAACATAAGAGAAGAAGTATCGACATTATACCCATTTTTCTCCTAATCAAGTCTGATTTTCCCACGCCTCCTGCACTCCCAGTTTCTAGGAAACCCTGGTTTCCTTTGTAGAGATGTTCATCATATTTATAACATCTTCTTGCACCTATTAGAGAGGTTGTCTTTATGGCTCGAGTTGGAAGGATCCAGATGAAGGCTTCGTTGATGCTTTGGCTTGGATCAGGTTGTACCATTCCTGTACCTATTGTTGTTAATCAATAAAGAAGCTCATGTATTATTCTTGATATGTGAGTTTCTCATGAATAGTAATTTATATGCTTATATATGATGATCTAACATATATTTTATGTACGCACATTGAATTATCTATCATATATATATGCTTCTGTGAATTGACTTCCAGGCTTGCTCATTCTAGAGGAAGGAGAGGATTTAGACCCTTCGGGAACATAATCAAACGTAGGAGCTTCAGGTATGTATCCAAATCCATGTTTAGTAATTCATATGTTTGGCATGCTTGCTTGACTGATCTTTGTTGATTATCTTGTTCTGCTTTGTTGAGGTTTTCAACCCTTACCTTAGATAACTTTTCCTACCAACAAAATTGGTGATTCGATTGGTGATCAAAGCTAGAATCTCATACTAATTGGATTGGCATATTAATCATTCATCACATTAAATCAAAATATCACAAAATCATTTGTATATATAATCAAATCATCACAAAATATTTGTGTATAGATATATATAATATGTCAAAATATTACAAAATGTGGACAAATGTTCTACCAAACTAGGGCCTAATCCTAATCATGTCCATATATAAAAAATACTAGTCATCTAAAATCTAAGGCTGCGGGCCCTACCCTGAATGAGCATCTTGGAAGAAAATCACATTTTCCACTCGTGGAAAGAGTTGAACCCAATCTCATGGTACTTCAACCACTCGTCTTTGTATAGCCTTAGGGATATCCTCTACTGCTTCCATGAGAAACTAGCAAGTCAAACTCTCCAATTTCTTTTGAACAACATGAATAACTCTCTCATACTTAGTTGTTGCTCTCTCTGCATCTCTACTGTGACGCCTATGCCTCAGTAGACCCTCAGAACTCACTTTTTGTTCCCACCAATGGAAGAACTCATCATCGAAGGTTTCTTGAGTGACACCTTCGCCAAGTCGCTTCATCATATCTTCCCGTATAGCCATCCTGTGATCTCTAGGACTGCTAATGGAAGTAGATACTATGGGTCATAGTGCCGAAATCTGCTCAAAAAAATGATAAAATGATGCTACCATATCTAAAGTTCTTTGTTTTTCCCTATCTAATTGATGTTAATCGTTTCTTCATATTGGTTAAGAGTGTTGTAAACCAATCATAGACTATTGATCTTAGGCATTCTAGTACCAAAAACATAGTGGGTCATTAGACCTAATGCAATGAGGCTGAACTTGCTATCCTAGAAATGGTGAAACAGATGATCTTTATTGGTAGGTTTGTGCTTGCTTTAGTTAGAACCTATGATCCAACCTTATTAGTCTCTGGTGCACAATATACAGAAATATAATCAGCAATTTTAAGGCCTCAATGGTCATTCCCTTTTAGGTCAACCACTTCTCCCCTTTGGGAAGGTCTTGTTATGAAGTATATATCTTCTACTTTGATCTGTAAAGGCATATGATCCTTAATTAATAGCTCCTGCTTTAGGTTCCAATAATGAATTAACATTTCCAACAATCAAGCTTGTGTTCTCGTGTTGGGCATCATGAAGAATTTGAGCAATCCGCAATTTTTTAACCCATTCAATTCTTCTTGATCATCTAAAACTTCATTATCAACAACAATATGCTCTCTCTCTCTCTCTCCAAATGATCGACATCCTCAAAATTAGGGGATTTCATACATTAGAAATTGACTTTTTCAATCATTCTTTGCACATACATGACTTTTGTTAGAGACAATCGCATATACACGTGACTTTCCCTTAAAAAAATAACGTATATATATTTCTATACGCGGTTTTAAAATTATCAACCAGCATACACGCCGAGCCTTATTTGCAAACAAAAAAAATTGTTTTATAAAATTGATTTAAATCATGAAATTTTCGATCAAATGGATAAGTTTAGGGATAATATTTATGTGGAGATCGTGTTTGATGAATTCGTCAATTAATTTGATCAAATCGATTTGCCAAAATTTGCTCCAAGAGCCCTCTTCTCAACACTTGGATGGTGAAAATGAATTGGGGTGAGTACAAAAATCTCTCTTTATAGTCAAAATTTAAAAACCCACTTTTCTAAAGTTCATTATTTTAATTTTTAT
>APFE030600971.1:0-29613 GCA_000404065.3 Pinus taeda | reverse complement strand
TTGAGAGCAATATCCTTTCCAGATTTGGCTGCCCTGAGAAAATCATCACTGACAACGTTGCTGCCTTCAAATCCAAAAAAATGATCAACTTCTGTCATAAATACCACATTACCTTAGGCCACTCCACAGCTTATTACCCTCAAGGTAATAGCTTGGCTGAATCATCCAACAAAATCCTCATCAATATCATAAAGAAATTGCTGGAGGAAAACAAAAAGAACTGGCATAGGAAGCTCACAAATGCTCTGTGGGCAGACAGACTTTCCACCAAAAAATCCATTGGGATGAGCCCTTATGAGTTAGTATATGGCATGGAAGCCAAATTTCCTTCATCTTTGGGCATTCCTACTATTAAACTATTGCAGGAGATTCAGGCTGAACCAAATGACATGCAGAGAAGAATTAATCAAACCAGAGAGCAAGTCTACGACAGAGCTCAAATGTTGCAAGAAAAACTCAAAAAGATGTTTGATAAGAAGGCTAAAGCAGAAGATTTCTGGGTGGGTAGCAAAGTTCTAAGATGGGACTCACGAAGAGAGGACAAGGGTAAACATGCAAATTTTGATTTTTTGTGGAAAGGTCCATTCATTATCAACGTTGTGCAAGGCAATAATACATATTTTCTCAAATCTCTAGACGGCAGCACAGTTGAAGAAGGCCCTGTCAATGGCCAAATTCTAAAGCACTACAATGATCCTTTTGATTGAAAAGAACAGGCGGTGTTATTTCCTGTACATAGAATGTTTGTATATATTAGCACTTTGATTTTATTTTTTAAGAGTCCATAATGCTAAAGCACGCAGAAGAAAGCAGGCAGTGCTTTACAATTTAACAGCAAAATAGTTAAGGGAAAGTGTTGTTAGCAGTCCAAAAGTTCAAAACAATCCAACAGTCAGCACTAAGAAGTTTCAAAGCACAGCCATAACAGAAGAATCAAGGCAATCTGCCCTGTTGTTCTTGGCTTCTCACAAGGAAAAGCCATCCCCAAGTGGAGCCACTGTTAGCCTCCTACTGCAGCAGGTTACTCATATTTCATGATTGACATTTTTACAGGTCAAATATGTCATACTTTGCATGCTGCAATGCTCCATATTTGCTAAACAATCACCAAGGAAAGAATGCTACTCAAAGTTCATCTACTGCATTCCAATTTTGAAGAGTCATTCCAGTTTTGTACAATTCTCATCTAAAGGGAGGTCCAAATAGCCTAATCTTGGTCTCCTTAGGTTTCAATTTCCTGTTTTAGAATATAGAGAATGAACAATCTGTCTAAACAACTTAATCTTGGTAGATTTTAGATAGGTAGAGAATCAAAGGAGCCCAACAGCTTAATCTGGGCCCTTGGAAGAAATAAGGGTAGTTTGTAGATAGAAAGGCATAAAAAGAAAAAATTGAAATTCTGGGTCTGCAAGTCTAAGTGAACCCAAACCAAAAGAAGAAAAAATGTTAGGTAAGTAGGTTGGGTAATTTTGAGGTTGAAGAATCTTGATTGCTGATCAGTTCCATGTTTTCAGGGTGTCATCTCTACTCAGGACACAATCACCAGGCAGTTCTATGTGAAAAAACTCAAAACAGGCATAACTAACTCCCTTTCTCCATCTCCCCCAAATCATTAACTAATTTCCCCAGAAGAGGTCAAGATCTGCTTGATACCTCTTAGTTTCATCATTTTCATGTCATTAGCTTGGGTGAAGATCTTCTTCACTCAAAGAAAATCCATACTCTCTCTATAAGGTTCTATCTCCCCTTTTCAAGCCTAAGATTTCTGAAACTTAGCGCTTTCTTGTCATCTCCATATTAACTACTAACATTATTATTTAACCCCTTATATTTTCCCTATCCCCATACTAAAACTATGTAGATAATCCCCTTATGTAAATATCCCCTCCCCCTGGTTTAAATATAACCATAAATACTTCACTGGGAATTACTAAGTCACCTGGAATTTAGTAAGAACCCTCCTTCTGCAAAAATTTCCACGCCCAAGTGTATGGACCCCTTCCTAACACTAAGAAAACCCTTCCAACGCTAATAAACCCCCCCGCGCACTCTCCTTTGGAAACTATTAATGTTTATTTAATAAAGTTTTCAATGAGCCAACACTAGTTTAACCCGCTTTCTAAAGTTAAAACCCACAGTGCCGTGGAAAATTAAGATTTTAACGCGTGCACCTTTGCTAAACCTCGCGCATCTCCCTTTCCCGTCCACCATCGGATCGCCGCCCCCAGATCTGAAGGTCCTTGATCGCATCACGTGCCTGATTACGATGGTATGTTACCGCCTGATGTCCGACGGTTTTCCCGTCATACACCGGGACAGGTGGCGACCTCCCATTACATCGGGCCACCCCTGACAGAAACCACCTCCGTACCAAAGGCGGTCCGACGCACAGGGAAAACCGCCCTCCGCTCACATAACAAGAGCGCCACCTCATCCTGCCAGGTCACTTCCACGTCACCCCGCCGTACTGCCACGTCACCTTGATGACGTCACATCTGTACCAAAGGACCCCACTGCCGACATCAGCATGCTAACTTCATCCATCGTACTGCTGATGTCATGCTGATGTCAGCAGCCAGAAAACCGAAAATTTGCGCAAGAGGAAAAATCGTGCTTCAGAGCTCCGGAATGAGAAATGGAGGCAGTTTTCGATGCACGATTAGCACGAAGCACTAATCGCGCATCGCTATGGGAAATAGGCCATTTTGGGGAATCTTTACGGAATCTTTTGATTCCTTGGCCTGTTTTGCATCGAAAAGGCCCGAAATTGCCCGATTTTGCCAAATTAAACCGATTTGAAGATAGGAAGAGACCAGAGACAGAGACTAAAGAGTATCAGATCAAATCAACAAGGAAAAAGCACGTCAAAGAGTATCAGCAAGTGGCGTGGACCATCAATGTAGCGGCAAAGAGTATTAGCGAAGATCTTAACAACGGCCCAAAGCAGGAGAAAATTTAATACTTTCCAGCAAAGTCAAGAAAGAGGGTGAGGCCACTCAAAACTCTCAAATCATGGTTATTGCACATTTAACTCGCACTAGAACAGAACTACAGATCCCAAAGCACAGTTATTCTAGCAGTACTGCATCGAGGCTCCAAGGGCCACATTCCACTCCTTTTGATCCAGCTACCTCTGACACAATTTCAATAGATATTTACTTGCACTTAATTTTGGCACAAGTTTAGGTTTAGAAAGCTCTTTTGCAGACCTGTTTTAGGTCAATTGTAATACGTAAGAATGAGATATTTGCACTATAAAGACAACCCTGAATACTGTATTACGGGTCGGTTGGTTGGTTAATTAGTCAGCAAGCTATCTCTAGCTGATTTTGCTCCCGGAGAGACTCGCACTGTAATATCTAATAAGTTTCTATAATCAAAGACTGCTTATGAGCCTTGGAGAATGGATTGTTCACTGTGTTTACTGGTTGAAGAGTGATTGTGGAATTCCCGTGCTGTTGCATAACTCAATAAGTGTTTCTTACCTCTGTTTTCATTCATGAATTACGCTCTTAAACAGAAAAAAGAAAGATTAGCTTAGAATTTGTTTAAATACACTCTATGCTCAATTTCTGTTGTTTCTTTATGTTTTCTTCTGTTTAAGCATAAATATGAATTCCACATGGCTCATGTTTTCCTTAAACCCAAGACAGTTATCCAGGGATTCTTCATTGCCCCTAGATAGAGATCATCTTTCCCTCTGTTAAGTTAAATGAGTGATTCTTAAGTGCCTCTCATTTCTTACATATCATTCACCCTTTTATTCTGAAGATTGCGTTATGAGCAGCTATCCGGCTTCATTATTTCTCTTATGACCAGAAAGACGCACTGATAATCCTGACCCATGACTCCATGCCTAATGGTTTGAAACTTATCACTTCATAACTTTGCCTCTCTGCCTGAAAGCATTTTCCTTCCATCCAAACACAAACAAAAACCCTAGAGCCAAAAGCTAGCCTAAAATCATCAACAAAGTTGAATCATTAAGAGAGAGCCCTCTCTGATTGCAGGTGGGCTAGAACCTGCAATCCAAAGATTGGTTTGTTGTTACCTCGGTCGTATCCCTACAAGAGCCTAGGGACAACCTGAGTGATAACAGTCACTTCGACTCCATGATCGCTGACCTACAATGGCAGATATCATTTTCTCAACTAGTATATAGGTTAATAAATATCAATTTTCCATTGCATTATGCATCTTGACCTCATACTGCTATATTTTTCCATAGGGTTGACCCCATTACATTGTGATTTTTAAACATTTTCACTCATCATATTGTAAAATTGTAACATAGTGGTAGAACTTTGCCATCCATGTGATTCCTAGTTAGATCCTCATTGACATATGTTGACCATGTTGTAAGTATTGTGTAGGCTCAAGAGTCCTCTTTCATCCCACCATGACTTTGCATTAAAGCCTCATTCTTCTTCTTCTTCTCTATTTTTTGGACATATATCCCGAGGGATCCCCTGCATTAATTTGTACTACTACATTGCATATTGACCACTTGTACCTCTTTTGGCTTTAAGCTAACTTCATTTGGACTTGTGTATAAACCACTTTTGACCATGACCTTTTACAAGTTCAAACCATGCATTACTTATCCTTTGCGACTTGACACTTATTTTTCCATAGAGAGAACATCACCTGAGTGTTGATGACCAACATCTTCCACCTTGCATTGAGCATAGGATTTTTCTCGTCCCAAGAACTACTGCACTTTCCCTTAACACTCATTCTATCTAATGTACTATAGGCATTATTTTATTCCTTTTCAGGATTTAAATATGAAAAATACAAAAAAATCAATTATTCCAAAAAAAAGGCAGGAATGAGACAATTTATTTATCATTTTATGGTATCAAGTCAGTTGCATCACCCTTGAATAAAGCACTTAAAACAAGTCTTTCCTCCATCGAGATGGGACTTAGTCTAGATTTAGGGAAGCCATAACCTTTTTTTGAGTTATTCCTCCTCAAGTTGGTTATCTCTTCCAATCATATGGAGATTTTGCTAATGCCTCTTGCATATACTTATACAAAGTTATCTTATGCTGCCATAAAGTCACATGAAGTTGTGCTTTTTTTCAAGGGAAGTAAACCTAGTCTGTCGAGTTATTCTCAGTATCATATAAACTACATGGTTCTTCACTCGTGCTGGTTAAGAAGGTCCCCATTGACTTCTTACTGATGGGTCTGCTCTTATGGACTCTAACAAATTGCTCTGATATTAGACCTAGAGTTGCAACTTGGCCCTATTTACATCATTGAAAGGTGACCTTGTGCTCAACATCGATCAATATTATGGGTCTTTGACTGAGTGTTTTCCCTTGTGTTCGACGTCATCTTACATTGTCACATATTGGGATTCATGTAGTACCTTGGTTGCCATTTGTCCCTATTGGTGGATTCCTCACGTTTGTGTCAGATTTCATTATTGGTTGGTTCAAATTATTTCTATTGTGCACTAAACACATCTTGTGTATGCTGGAAATGTACTTTGGAATGGTTACTTCGTCTCTCTTCATTTGAGTTCTTCCAAATGATTGGTATGCAGGTTACAATCATGCTAGTTGATGTGAGAGGCCTTAATGCCTTCCTTCCAGTGATCTTTTCCCATCAAATTCAACTCATTGCTTTAGGAATAAGGTCCATAGTCCTTTTTCAATACCTTAGGGTTTGAAGTCATTAGCGACAAATTCGTTCACTATCGATGGTGAGAATACATCAATGTCGCCTGATTGGTAGATTCTTTCAAGTGTCTGACTTCAACACATTTATTCACACTTTTTAGATTGTACTCGGGTACCTTGACACTCATTATCATTGTTGGTGAGTTGTCTCACATTTGTTAATGCTATACATCAATGACCGTAAATCAAACGGTTTCTCACATGGTTGACTTCAACTCATGTATTCCCATAGTGTATAAATGTACCATCTGTAGTCGGTGAAGACCTCAGGTTTTGTCAAAAGTTTGGTTCACTTGACATCTCCTTTAGTTTTTTGCTAGTGATACCTCCCACCTTTATATGTTGCAATCCTTCAAAACAACATCTTATAAGTTGGCACCCGAGTTTATATAGTACCACTATTCCACATCTATGACTTGGTAGTTTTATGAGGATCAGTTATGCAGCATCATTTATTAGATAATTTTCTAACATCATTGATCAGATATTCTTCTATATGTGATATTGAAACATAGCTCTATTGTGTTCCTTTGTGACTATGATCTGACGATCCATTATGTATTCTACAAATCTTTCTGTTCACTTATGTATACATTCTAGATATGCTTTATACTTGATCAACAAACATGCTTTATTATTTCTGAGCATGGGTATGCCTGCCTCAAACATGAGTTTTCTTTCTGACTCCTTCCACAAGTATTTTATGAGTTGGAATCTGGTTATCTCCTCTTAGGTTCTTGGATTACTCCTCTCTCTATAATTAATATATTTCGGCCATCATGTAGCCCTTCTAACCTCATATATTAGGGGGCAACTATTATAGCATCGTTTAGCACTCTTGTAGACTTGATGCTCTTTTATGGCCTTGGGCAGCCCTTTTCCCATGCATAATTGATATTATATTAAAAAAAAATATTTAAAGTTCCATACATGACTCTGCCCACACTAAATCACATCTATTCATGGGTCTTATAACATTTCACCCACATATACCTTCTAAAATATGAAAAAATAAAATAAAATGCTATTTTCGGGTGGGGTTCATGAGTTTTTCCAAGAGCCCACCTACATGAGCCCATGGCACAACTTAATTAATTAATTTCAGGTGGTATATATACACCCCTTGGGTAGGCCTAAAAAACATAAGAGAAGGGTTATCGACATTATGCCCATTTTTCTCTTAGATCAAGTCTGGTTTTCCCATGCCTCTTGCACTCCCGGTCTCTAGGAAACCATGGTTTCCTTTGCATAGATGTTCATCATATTTATAAAATCTCCTTGCACTTTTTAGAGAGTTTTTCTTCGTGGCTTGGGATGGATGGATCTAGAGGAATGCTTTGTTGGTGCTTTGGCTTGGTTAAGGTTGTACCTTTCCTGTACCTATTTTTGTTAATCAATAAAGAAGCTCATGTCTTGTTCCTGATATGTTATTGTCTCATGAATAGTAATTTATATGCTTATACATGATGATATAGCATATATTTTATGTATTCACATTTAATTATTGATCATGTATATGCTTCTGTGAATTGACTTTCAGGCCTGCTCATTCTAGAGGAAGTAGAGGGTTTGGACCCTACAAGAACACCATCAAACGTAGGACCTATGGGTATGTTTCCAAATACATGTTTAGTAATTCATATGTTTGGAATGCTTGCTTGACTTCTCCTTATTGATTATATTTTTCTTTTATGTTGATGTTTTCAACCCTTACCTTAGGGGACTTTTCCCACTAATACTTTCATTAAGAGTTCCTCATATGATGGTATGGGTTGAGTTGATGGCATGCCATGGAGGTATTCACAATTCTTCATTTGGTCCCATATTTTCAGATGGTTGCACAACCAATTTATCATGATCAATGACTATCCATACACTGGCATCGATTTTGGATGCATTAGGTAAAAATAGATTTTAACATTTTAAAATTTTATGTGTTTTTTTATTTTTAGTTAATTTTCTTGTGTTATTAGTAATACCATTCATGAAGATATTGTACCCATTCAACCAACAGGATTGTCTCCCATCCATAGGTGGGACCAATAGGTTGGATTAGGTGATTACGATTGCAAAGTAGTAGAGTAGCTCCAAGAGGTGAAGTATAACCTTGAGGGTCTTACTTAGGGTATAGTAGATACATGGATTGTGGATGTACCTTGATGATATCAACACCATACAATTGGGGTGTCAGAGTGCATGAGCCATTTTCTTCGACAATTGGTTCAAGAACTAGTGTGCTTCCATGAGCATCATGGGCCTATGGATTGATTAGACAAAGCTCAGCTATATTTTTTTTATTGACATGTATTTGAAATATAAAGGTGATGGTCCTTGTGTTGTCTCAACACATTTTGTTAAAAACCTATTTACACAAACTATTAATGGAAAATGGTTTATATTTAAGCTATTATCTTATGAAATATGTTATGTTTATAATTTACAAAATTTGCAAATGTCTATCTAGTACATAATTTTATAAACATTTTGTTAATGTATTAATATTTCTGGGAATGTTTTGATATTCTATATAGTCAAGTTCTTTTTCCAAGAGACGAACCCTTAAATATACTGGTAAAAGAGTAGGAATTCTAATGGAATAAACATTGCAGAATAGTAGCACTATGAGTTGAGAACAAGTCAAACAACTAAACAATGAATAATAAGATAACTGGCATTAGATAATAGTTCAATGAGTGCACTATACTACATGATATTATTAGTTGTACGACCAAGAAATATACCATGTAAACTCACTAACTTATCAGTAGGCATATAAATTTCCCACGATGTACCAGACACAAAGTTTTGAGTACTACAACTAGCACCATTATTGAAGCCAACATAAGCTAAATGGAGTGCCAACATTTGAAAACCAAGCAGAATGTAAGATAAGAAATGAAGGACATAAATTGTTTGCAAAAGGAAAAAATGTAGCAGACCAAAAATATGGTACACAATGTACAAAGTACTCATGTAGAAAGATTATACTCATAGTACTTTTTGAGGTAAATCCCATTTCTAGGCTCTCCCTAAGGGAATTCCATTATAATCTACTAACTCATAGGTGCTTTTTTCTAATACTCATTTAATGATGTAAGTGTCATGCCACATCGACTTGAACTTATTAACTCCTAACTTATCATGTTCTTTATCATACAAAAGGACCAAGCCACCTTCATAGAAGACTTTAGGTTTAACGATCTTATCATAAAAAGATTTAGCATGCTTCTTGTGAGCTTCTTTAGCCAAATTGACTTCACTATGAGTTTCATCTAAATGTGCTAAAAACAAAATAATTTCTTCCTCGGTGGAAGTAGTAGGGATTAGTTCGAAGGCTAGTTTCAAAGATGGGATTTCACATTCAATTGGTAAAATAAAATCTATGCCATATAAAAGTTGGAAATGTGTAAAACTAGTGACTAATTTGACAAAGGCTTGACTTTCCCATAATGCTAAAAAAAGCATCAAGTTCCAATTTTTTTGTGAATTCCTATCATCCATTGAACTATCGTTGTGAGAAAATGTTTTATCACTTCAACCTGGCCATTGGCAAGGGGGTAATAAGATGTTTATTTTTCATGTCATAAACCCAACTTGGCAGATAAATTATTTTACGTGACATCACATCAAATGGTTTTCAGTAGGTTCAAACATTATCTTTTTCTCTAGGAGGCATTTCTACCTTCTTAGATCCAGGTAATTCTAAATTATAGACACTAGAGCCCCTCAAGCCACAGGTGCATTGAAGGGATTTTACTAAGTTATATAAATTCACATTCCACCCAGTCGCTATGCTACGTTATTTTACCTCAACATCCCAAACCACTTCCCTACCTATTAATTTCTCAAAGAAATGTCCAGTTGCCTACCATTATAATTCAGGTCCTTATGCGAGAAATTGTTTCGTCGTTGTATTCTTTCAATGTGTCTCCCATACTTTCTTACCCCATTATTTTATAAATACCTTCCCCAAGAAAACTTAGTTTCATTTATGTATTCACCAAGCTTTTTGGTCCCATGGTCCATCCCTAGTTTTTTGTGAATTCATATCATCCATTGAACCATTGTTGTGATAAATTTTTTTATTTCTTCAACCTAACCATTGGCTTGTGGGTAATAAGATGTGAATTTTTCACGTCATAAACTCAACCTGGCAGATAATTTAGACATCATATAATTTTGAAAATCAGAGCCATGGTCAGTGACGATGGCTCGAGGCACATTGAATCTAGCGATAACATGGTTGAATACAAAAACGGTTGTAGTTGTTTTGTTCTTGGAAAATTTAGGCATCACCTCAACCCATTTAGTGAAATAATCCATGGGAACAATGATGTACCCATGCCCTCTAGCTAGGTGAGGGTTACAAGTCATGGATTCAATTCCCTATTTAGCAAAAGGGGCAATGGTAACAATAGGATAAAGTGGAGCAGAAGGTGCACACATATTACAATTATAAATCTAACATGAATAACCATTTTGGATTTCTATTATGCAATCTCTAAAGAGAGATGGCCAAAAATATACTACACGTAAAATTTTATGGGCAGTAGCATACCCAGACATATTTCCACCACGTGCTCCAACATGGAAACCATTAAGAACTCTTTCGACTTCTTCATGTGTTAAACAACATCGAAAAAAAAGTCGACACCATAATAATAAAGGGTATCGTCGATAACAATGTATTGTCAAGCTTGGTATTGAATTCGACGATGTTCAACACATGATAAATCTTACTAAGAGTTTCGAGTTTGGAGATAGACAATGATATTTCCATACTAGGGTTGGAAGAACTGATTAGGAAAAGAGATTCATCAAGAATCAAATCTTCTACCATAGTTTTTGTTTCAGTATAGGAAAAGTCACAAATCAATTAAAAAAAAATAAATATTTCTTAGATTTGGCTCTTTCAAATTCCAAATCAAACTCTTGAAGGATAAAAATCCATTTGGAGTATTTTTCCCCTACCACTTGTATAGTAAGAATGTGTTGCATAGGGTTGCAATCAAAACTAATGGTAGTTTTCATAATAGAATGTAGTTGCAAAAAAGATTGGACAACTTATACAATTGTGCCAGTGCCAATTTCTCCACATGTGAATATTTTATTTTGGAAGTAATGATGTTCCTACTATGATAGTAAATCACATGTGAATCATGTGAATCATCCTCTTGGACCAATACCATGGCAGTGGTACAGCCTAAAGTAGCTAGATATAAAAAGTAGTATTGATAATAATCTAGGGGTTGTAACCACAGGGTGTTACTTAGCATAATTTTCAAAGCATTGAATGCTTTCTGGGTGGTATCAACCCAAATAAATGAAACCCTTTTCTTTAACATTCAAGTAAAACCAGCCCACGGGGCTTTGGATTGATGGTGAATGAGTGCGCTGTTAAGGCACTCCTTGCGATAGGTCACCAGTTCAAATCTCCCGTGGGTACTTAGGTTAGTCTTAATGTAGAAAAAAAAACATTCAAGTAAAACATTTCATAAGCTCGACATAATTCACAACAAAAAGACGTAAATTTTTTTCCTTCCCTTGCAAACTTTGGTGTTGGAGTGAGGTGGAAGGCGGAGGTAAATTTAGTAGGGCCTCAACCTTCAAGGGATCAAATCATATCACTTGCTTTGGTACTATTGTAGGGGATTCTTAGGCCTATGTTTATCATTATACATAACGTACCAAGTAAATGTGACTAACACTCAATAAATATGTAAAGTAAGGTAAATGAATGGTTGGTTGAGAATGGGTACAACCGCTCCAACCATATCATTCATGTAAAAAATGAATAAACTTTAATAGAAATTTGATTTGAATTCCTTCCAAAATTTTGTTGTTCTTTGTGTATGTGTGTTCATGTTTTTCCCCATATGTAGCCTATTCTTGTACATTATTAGTTAGGCTTATAACATCTAACATCATTTTCTCCTTAATTTGGTTGGGTGACAACAACAGCAAATGGAGGTGGTTCGAACCTACAGAGAAAAAAAGGATGAGATCAAATGAAGAAGATGCAAGTCTAAACTTTTTGAGAGATACAAGAAAATAATTGATGTTCTTAAAAGTTCGTGGATGTTGCTAAACAATATTGGGATCAAGAATTTGTAAAACCAAATATAAATATTTGTTTCTGCAGGTGTGTCTCTACCAAGATAATATTTATGTTTGCACAAGATTTTATATGTTTTTTGGTGCTATATGGAAGACTGTTGAAGAAATTTATAGATGGTTCATTAGTAATTACTATTATTCAATTTTTATTACTTTAGAGTCTCAAATTGCATGGCTCCCACAACCCATATTTGAATCCCTATTGCTTGCCTTAGCCAACAATTATATGGTGTAATCCAATGTTGGAGAAATTGATACTGGAAGAAATACTCCAAATTCATCTCAATACATCTACTTGATATGGTAAAATTCGAATTAGAAAAAGATGATTTATTAAATGGATTGACCATTGATTCAAAACAGGATTCGACTAGAGCCCACTTCAACTTTGGATTTAGTGGAATTATTTTTTACTGACTGACTATTATAATTAATTATAAAAATGAAATTTTTACATTCCTTCCATGTTCATGGACAAATATTGTTGGAAAATATGGATACATTACAATTTTCCACTGCAATCATCCCATTAATGGAGTGTATAGAGGGATTAAGGGAAGTTCTCTGCATACTAAGTATGAGATTCGACTCAACCAAATTTGTTTTATTAGCTTTGGGGATGAGTTACCTATTATGTTTTCAATAGATCTGTAGATGATGGTTAGCAGAGTTTGGACTATCACCAATCGGGGCATTCAAAGATATCAAATTGGAACCAATAAAATGGATATAAAATCATTTTTGGTGACAATGACTAATTCGACCAAGAACAAAATCAATTAACAATGGAATAATAAATTAAGTCATGGTTTGCTTGGTTGAGGTGTTGGTAAACTTACAAGTAGTTGACATCCTTGGTTAGTCGAATTCGTTGATAAAGTAGTATTGGTCGATGGGACAACATACAAATTGGAGACCCAATACATGTGTTAAAGGTTAAATTTTCTATTTGATGGGATCATCATGCATCTAAAATAACTTCTCCTCCAAGTCAGACTTGAGGGGGAAGCGAGTTGAGTCAAGGAGAGTCGACCAGTTGAGCAAGTTAGTAAGTATCGATCTAGTTGACACTAGGTTGGTTAGTTAATTTTGTTTACAACAATATTTTACTTGGTCAATTCGGACTTGACTATTCTTTTTAGCATGTTCCTACAACCAATCAATGAAGTTCATTATTAAGGTAATTGATTTTTTTAAATATTGATGTTGTCGAACCGACAAAAGCTAGTATCTTTGAGTCACTCAAAAGAATGGTAAAAGGTGAGAGTTTGACAATCTAGATGCTAGTTACTCAAGCATGTCAAAATATTCAATGCAATTTCTAAAATCTTTCAAGATGAGACCAAAATCAGATTCTTATTCAGGTGAAAGCTTACTATCATTTCTTAACTAAAATATTTTGTTTCGAAAATTGTTATTTTGCAGTGCCTATAAGTGAATTTTATGTTTGATTAATGGAACAACAAAAACGCACTATATTGTTTCATAATATGATTCCTATAATTGGAATCTTTATCATGCTAGAGTTTTAAGTTTGAGTTAGTTGAATGTGTGAGTCAAAAATTTCTCATTTGAAAATTTTGTTATTATTATTGTAAAATTTAAAGAAATTTGGTTTCTATCAAACGTTGGTTGATTCGTAATCAACAGTGTAAGCCTTGCACAAGAAAAATTTCTTTTACTGAATTAGTGAGTCATAGAGAGTCCTCCTTCATGTAGTATTGAAATTGTAGAATCCAATATCTTGCTAAAGAAACTAGAAAAATCTCACTCATGTTCATAGAAACAGAAAACAAATAGCACTAGCAAAGCATCTATTATAGGCACAAAGACAATAGAATGTGCATCAAATACATAATTTTGCAGCATCATAATATACAATGCACACAACAAAAAATATGAATCAACCAGACTAATTAAATAGTTTTGTAGAAAAAATCAAGAACAAGAAATCATATGAGCATAACACACAAAGATTTGAACAATCAAGATGATGAAAACAACAAAATAATGTATCGATTGTGCCCCTGGTATGAATATTGTAGAATTGCTCTTGGGTTCTGACAAAAGTAAAAATAAAAATGGTTGACATGGAAGATGTTAATTTATTTTATGTTTGAATGAAAAACTCCCATTAACGATAGTCATGATCTAGACTCATCCATAGAGAGATAAAAAAGGATGCCCGAAGATTTGAGAGAATTTTCCCGATGGTTCTTGTTTGGAGTAGCAGTCCATATGTTAGAGATATTTAAAAGAATTTGAATAGTTGATATCTGCAATAAGTGGCCACTAGAAAAATAGAAGTTAGATTAAGCCTTATACACGTGCATCTTCCTATATAGCTCGTGATTGTTGTAGCTAAGTTACCTATGCAAACTGATAAGCATGGTTGTGTACATTAAGAATATTTCTACAAAAAGTAGAGATCCAAGACCCTTTTTCATCCTTCATCAGGACAAGCAAGGCATTAAGGGTGGGGGAGATGTTGTAGGCACTGCTTAGGCTTATGTTTGTCATCATTCATAATTTACTAAGTAAATGTGAGTAACACTCAATAAATCTATAAATTAAGGTAAATGAAGGGTTGGTTGAGCACATGTACAACTGCTCCAACCATATCATCCATGTATAAATATGCATAAAGTCTAATAGAAACTTGGTTGGAATTCCTTAACAAATTATGTTGTAATTTGTGTATGTGTGTTCATGTTGTTCCCAAGATGTAGCCTTTTCTTTCACGTTGTAAGTTAGTATTACAATAAATACAATGAAACCTAAGAGATGTCTAGATTCCATGTTAAAACAAATTTATGTGTGTTTATGTGAATATATTAATGTTGAAATTAGAGGAAAATACCTCCTAAATGTCTCAGATGATCTTGATTGTGCATAGAATGTGTGGGTAAATCATCAACGTAAGGTTGTACAATATGCTTAATGTCATGGAAAGCATAATACATAGATCTTTGAAAATTAGTGCCAATGTTTTTGATCAAAAACGAATCTTAAGATAGGTGAATTTCCCCAAGGACAAATAAAAAAAGTTATATGTTGATCCAATGGTGGTATATCAATTTGATTTTGGCCAAAAATTCAATCCATGAAGGAGAAAATTTCACTACTAACATAGTCATTAATAATATGGTTGATAAAAGGGGTTGGATAATTATCTTTAGGACAAGCCTTCTTGATGTCCCTATAATATATACATACACGTATCATTTCCTATTTCTTGTTGATTAGAAATTTTTTGGAAACCCAATCGATCAAAGTGACAAAATAAATAAAGCCTTATTTAAGAAGATTTTCAACCTCAACTTTAATAGTAGTGACTTTTCATGGATGAACATGATGAATATTTTGCCAAATAGGCTTAGCATCAACATATGTCTTAATTTCATGAATGAAAATATGTGGGTCAATACCAGACATTTCTTCATAAGAACAAGAAAAAATATCGTAGAATTTTTTAAATAGGTCCATATAGCTTTGAACATTTTTCACGATCCTAGATTTTATCAAGGTATCAATCGTGATGGTTACAAATATGTTCAGTAAATTCCCTTCAGATGAAACATCATGGTCAAAATATGAGTTTGAGGGCTATCAATTATATCGAGTAAAATATCAGTTTTAGTTTGACCCTAAACAATATCAAGGATAGGGAGAAAAGAAGAATGATGATTACTATCATCCCATGAAATTTCTCCTAAAGACATAATCTCCATGATAATCTCATTGAGAAGAAAAATATCATCAAAAGGATCATGAGATGTAGTATAAATGAGCCAAGAGGATTGAGATTATCTATCTAAGACTATGTTCATTAAGTCATTGGCACTAGAAGTGGATGCAAAGGTAGACCATATTGAATCATAAGATAATTCAATTGGAGTATGCATTATTCGGTCACTAAAATTTTCATATTGCGATAAACTAGGCACTACCCAAGGGTCATATTATTTGAGGGGTCCACTAGTGCTAGTTGAAATCATGTTTATTTGAATGACAGTAGGAAAAATGTTGGGCGTTGGGATTGGAAAAGTTCCCATTAATAATTAATCCTTCAAAATAACCACACCAACATCATCATAAGGAAACGAGGCTTTACTTATGAAAGGTACATTATAAGTTGTGCATGAATCATAAAAAAAGTAAGGGAGTTGGTATACTGTGACTATTTTCCTTTGATGGGGGAAGAAAAGTACACGAAAAAGTGTAGAAACTATGACTAACATAGCATAGGTTCAACTATGACTGAGTAAACGATTATAATCGAGAGGTCAAGCAACGACTTCTACTTTGACCGTTATAGTCTAACCTTCTAATTTGATAAGAAATGCATTAATAATTCCATAGGGTTTAAATCTTCTACCATAAAAGGCTTTTAAAGTTGTTGGTGATTTATTGATTGAGGGATAACCAATATCTTTCCAACACATTATGGACATTATGTGAGTTGAGGCTCCTCCATCAATGACAGTACAAAAAATATATTCTCTATGCATGACAATTTAAATTTGAAATGCAAGTTGGTGGGGGAGCCTTGCTACATTATTTTCTAATTGAAAAATTATCAAACTCGAATCATACAGATCAGTTCCACCAATTTCCAGCAATATAATTTTTTGCAGCGCAAAAAAAATTTGAAGGACTTTGAGAGGCAACATTTCAAAGGAAGAAATAGAAATTTGCCACTGCTATTGCACCTTCAATATCTATAATTACTCCATACAGGCACCCCATTGGAAATATATTTTTCTGATTTTCCATGTGCAAATAAATTGGCAACCACTGTAACTTAGGTTTCCCCATACATTCCCAAGTTTTCTTTGGCAGTACATTAGCATCAGAGCCCAAATCTAGGATTACCTAGTCCATTTCAAAATCACAAATTTTCTTAGTTAACTGCATCTCCCTACCATTTCTCTTCTCACTTCGGTTCACCTTATTGACTACGCGCTATTCTGGTAATGACTTATCCTTTCTAGTATAGTTATCTATTAGCTCTTGTAGTCCTTCAACTTCCTTCTAATCCTGTAGTAACTTCATGTAGGTCTGCAGAATTAACTTTTACATCGTGGGATTCGAATCTTGTGTTGCAGTAGCTTTTTCAGGTTTCTCCTTCAGCAATATTTGATTCTTAGACGTAGAAGCACTTGGATCCATAAAACTCTTTCTTGCCTCCATGAACGTCTCTTTTTCTCTCTGTAAATCAAACCCAACATTCTTCTCACTGGATTTTTGAAACCATAAATCTAATTCTGTTTGTTTTCTTTTGACCTTGTCTTCACCATTCGCTACACTGCTTCGAGTGACTATGTTGATACTAGGTTCATATTCGAAAAGTTCAGATCTCATCATCTAAATATTATGTGTCAGTTTTTGGTTCTTCTTCTCCTGCATATTCACTATTAAGACCAGGAAATCTTCTATAACATGATCAAATTGCCGACAATACTTACAAGAAGGGTGTGTTGGATTCTGATAGTTGTGTGCAAAGTTTCTTGGTTCTCCATAGTTGTAATAAATAATCTAGTCATGACCTCTTCCAGCTCATCCTCCTCATCCTCTTCCCCATCATTGGAATCCTTCGCGAGTTGTAGGTGAGCCTTGATCATTCTGCACACGGTTTTCAACCCGCATTCTATACAACAAACTGCCCATCATTAGTTCATAGGTTTGAAAATTCCTTTCATCGTGACAAACCGATTTACAAAATTTACAAAATAGTTTCTTTGGAGACTGTATAAACTTTTGTAATAGAGAACAATTATTTGTTGAATGTTGTCCTGAAACTTGGGAAATTCTACACCAGGCACTTGCGGCAGTGTTTGATCCAGTGGAAGATTCTACCTTTAGCATGTTAGGACCTCCCACAACTACATAATCCTGTAATGTAGGGCACTAATATTTATGATGACCTTCAACCTTGGTGCACGAAACTTCAAAATGTCTCCGACTTAACCTCCTTTCCCTTCTTCGGATCCTGCAGCTCCATATGTAAGCTTGCTAGCTATGACTGGATCTGCTAAACTTCTATATTTGTATCTTGGATCGATGAAGCTTCTAGCTTCATCATGATTTCCAATTCTTCGGCCTGAGACCCAATCTTCTATTGAGATAACGATAATCTTAAGTGAGGTAATAATGAAGCTATGTACTAGTCCCTTTGTTGCTCATCTGGAATCTAAAAATTGGCCTAGCTTAGCAAGCACTTCAGTCACTGATCTATATCCCATGCAGACTCATTAACCCTCTACTTGATCTCCTTGATTTTGGTCACACACTAGGCTTGTGACTTTGGCTTCATAAATTCCGCATTCAGTGCATCCTTCATGTTCGCTAATGAAGCATTCAAATGGGTCGTACTGTATCTGATATGCCAGGTAAGCGCTTTGTCATGTAGCACTGCAACTAGTTATACTTTCTTCATGTCATAATGATTGATCTTCTGCGCTTTCCACAACTTCTATGACAAACCAAAACTGATTGGGATCCTCTGAACTCTAACCCCTGAATACAGGAATTTTCACTATAATTGCCATACTGAATAGCGAAGGTGGAGGTGGAGGTGGAGGTCAAGGTGTAGGCATATGAGGTGGAGGTGAAGGTGAAGGTGGATTGGATGGATGTAGAATTTCAGAAGTGCCCTGATGTACTAACTGCGCTACACTTCTGGGCATACTAAGGCTACTTCTTTCTTCTTCACTTTTAGATTCTCCCAATAAATGACTGTATTCACTTTCAATGTATTTTTCTAGATCTACTCTAAATCGCTTTCCACTTTGCGTAGATTCAGTCTGACCTCTCTTAAACATTAAGTTAAAAGCATAATCCATTTTTCACACAAAAGAATTGTAATCCAAGTTTTTAGCGATTCCAGGTACTTACCTCTCTAACCTTTGAATAATTGGCATTCATCTTCACTATAAGACACGAATGTATCGATTGAAAATTTAGTGATGAAACCAACCAAGATACTATAAATCAAGTAATCAAAAACCCTTGCAACCTTATAATCAGATTCTTCAAGACGTTTGACTAATTCTGGAGTCCACACAATAGGATCGTCGTGCTTCTAAGTAGGTTCATTATCTGATAATTTGGACAGCCACTATGTGCAATTTGCAAGGGAACGTTGAAAAGAAAACTTCTGTAACCACTTTTCTTTTGACAATCATGAATTCCGGTTCTTCTGAGCTGCAAACTCGTGAAACTTCTAATCTATCCACTTCTTGATTTTCTTCTTAGTTGGTATCCACTTATGCCACATCACACATCCCTTAAATAGATCCTGGTCCCAGCAATAGAACCATTTTTTGGATTGAGGTGGCTTGGAGCTAGGTTCAGGGTTAGCTGCGCTAACTAACAAAACCCTACACTACCGACCATTTTGGCAACAACCCACTTAGCATAGGATGCATTCTCACCCGAGGCGGTAATGGGGGATGCTAGAACTAGATTTCTATATCCAGAAGGCTATGTGACATGGGGTTAGGGTGTTTCTTTAGTTTCAGGCCTTATCTGACCTTCGCGAACCCTTCTCCTGGAAATCCCCAAACTTAAAGCAATTTTCAGTTAAATAGAGTTATGAACTTTGCATAAACATCTAGCCATGCATAACATATAACAATAGATCCAGATCTTCGTAGAGAAATTAATACAAAAATATATATAAATGGCATTCAATTGCTCATAAATTAAAAAAAACACTTAAGCATATAAATTGGACACATAATTGCTTCAAATACTCTTTATTACTTCAGCTCTTCAATATACAAACTTTCCAGATCCTGCGCACATAGCTGCAGGGGTCCGCACACTCAGTTGTGGACTTACCAAGGTCTCTGCGCACTTAGATGCAGGATCCTTCCCCTTCACCAAAATTACAAAAGATTGTACCTTTATAGAATCAAAACCTATCAAATCTCATTCCACTGATTAATTTATTCCCTTCGAATCACTAAGACATCCTTTTATATACTCTTTTCTATTACAATACCATGATCCGCAAACCATGGGAGGATCTCAAAAACAATACCAAAATGTAAGAGGTTTTGACCTTCCTAAAGCCCCTTGACTCCTATTGACCTACGCTAGTCACGCTCAGCTCCTAAAAATGTAGAGAATCTACAACATCTTATCAAAACTTGACCCAGGGGACCCTATCCCACCATAGGTTCAAGACAATCAATTAATGAAAATGAGAGTGAGATGAACTTGTACCTTTTATCAAAGGTTGTCCTCGCTGATTGTTTGAAATGTTCTATCTCCCAAATTTTTCCTCAATGCTCCTAGAGAAAAGATCTACAAAAAACACAAATAAACAAACCATCAAAGCACATATAATCCAAAAAATTATTTGATAAAACTTATACATGTGATCAGGGAAATATGTAACAAAAAATTCCAAATAGATATACCATAATTATGGGAAAGGAAATTATAATTGTATTAATATAGAAAGAAGAGGTTGCAACTTGATGTTATCTTCATTTTGTAGGTCTCCTTCTAGTTGTCCTTTGTCTCAATATCTTGCCTTCAAAAGTCTTAAGACCATAGGTTGGATGCTTTAGTTCACCAAAGCCAAAACCTTTTTGAGATTAAATAACTAACCCTCTAAATGAGAGATAGTTATAATTATAGCCTTGGAAGAGGATAAGAGTAAGATGAGGGGAAGAGGTTAAGATCCAAAATATTAGGGATGTGATCTGGGTCCAAACTGATTAGGAGAGATTCCATCCACAAGTCTTATATTCTAGAAGATTATCATCTCTTTTATTTTTACCATTGTTAAAATAGCGTCGCACTTTGTGAATGAGCAACATGTGATAGTATCATAGTCTATAAAGTATGCATCCAATGATAATTAGAATTGTCGCAGGCTATCAATATTCAACATCCGACATTGTTGTGAATTATGGTTTTTGAAGGAATTTTAACAAGTTTTTTATCTTTTAGGGAGAGGATTTTCTTGCATATTCTTCATGGTTTAATGGAAGCTATGCTTCATATGGAGAAGGATAGGGGTACAACATCAATTTCCATGAATGGAACAAAAAATTATGTAACAACCTTTCACATAATCTTATTATTATTCTAAAATGAGGAGTGACATTATGGGTTTAAGGTGATTAGTGGTGACCTTGGTAATAAATTTGTAAACCTTGTTGTAGAGAAAAATTGGTCAGAAGACTTCTGCTTCTTCTACCTCACCCTTCTTGGGGGCCAATGCTAGGAATGTGGCATTCATAGTTGGTAACATTGATTAAGTCTGTTAGTATTCCTCTTTCACTTACCAAAAATCATGGTCAATGAAGGGTCAGTAGGCATGATAAAAATCCATGGTAAATCCATTCGAATCTAGAGCCTTATTTTTTAGCATATTGAGGGCTTCCTACTCAATCTCCTCAAGAGTGATTTGCTACATTAAGCATATTTTTGTTCTTTCTTTATCAATGATGGAATGTTTTGAGTGATAATGTTGATGTCCTTGCTTCTTCTTTGTGAGGCTTTGATAAAAGTGTTTTAATATATTTAATCAGTTCTCCCTTAATATCCCTATGATTGAGTGGATTGGCACCATTGGAGTTTTTTATTGAGAATATTTTATTTCTTTAGATATCATTTTGGGATTCAACTGCGTTAAGTAAGTCATTCACATATGACCATTTCCACGAGAGGAAGTCGTCACTGACTAATTTCTCATGATTTTTTTGAATAGTTCACTTAGCACTCATTGCATCATTTTTAATGAAATAACTTCACATTTTTATCTCCTTCCTTTAACCATGCAATTCTTGATTTTTGTCTTCAAAACATTTTTTCCTACTTCCTCCCTTCCTCCAACTAGGAGATGAGAACCACCACTTATGATTCATGTGCTTTTCTCTCACCCTCCATTATAATTTTCTATTATAGATTGGCCATCTGAATTTCCAAATGTAATGAGGATTGAAGTATGTATATGAACTTGGTTTTATTTGAGGGTTTGATGTGCATATTGAGTCTGTTAATATTTTTTTGAAATGTCTTCATTGTTGAGCCTTTCCTCATATTCTCACAGGTCCACCATTTCTCGAGATTCTCAAGAATGTGAGGGTCCTATGACCAGAAACTCTCAAAATGAAATAGTTAGTGTTTTGGACAATCTTTGACATCAATGCTTAGTTTGATAAGCTAGTGGTATGATACCTGGGATGGAGAGATAGAGGCTTATATAAAGAATTATTTTTCTAATAGGATTTCAAATACTAAGAAGTGGTCTAGCCTAGATTATGTTTGATGGATCCCTTGTTCCACGTCAAAATACTGTTATTTGTTTTTCGATTAGTCAAATTTAAAGTTTGTATTACATCCATGAAGCGCTTCACATTTGCATCTAGTCATTTGAGTCCTTTGTGCTTTTGATCTATGGATTGGATGCATAAGAACCCTTATCTTTATCTTAGAATGCATGTGCCATATATGTTTCAAATGTATCCTTATTCTAATGAGCCCATAGGTTAGAAGTGGGTTGTTACCATTTTAGGAGCTACCTAAAAGTCCTAAAGCCACATCCATGGAAAATTTTAGGGGCTAATATTCGCAAGTTGGGTAATTTTACATGATTTTTCCAAAAATAATATTCGCCAATTTCCATTTTTTATAAAAATGATTCGCCCAAATTTTACAATATAAAATTATTTTAAATTAAAAATCGATAACATTATATAGATAGTATATATAAAATCATTATAAATTTGAATAATTTTACATATACATCAACAAACATTTTATAGTTTTCATATTAGGGACTAGTGAGATTCGCCAATGTTTTTAAACCTCTAGATAATTTTCCATCCTTAAAATTTTCCTTGGGGCCTGCATCTCCTCTAGATTCCATATGAATGCAAGGTCTCTTTCTTGTCCATTGGCATCAATAGACATACATTTTTCCCTTTCCCAACAGTGTGTTGTGATGAAAAAAAATTTCTTATTGCTACATTTGGTTTCTTGGATTATGATGATGGCCAATTCATCCTCCCTAATCATATCTTTAAGGAGCCTTTGTTTCCCTTTGCAGTTAACGCCCCTTATATTCCATCATTAATGTGATTCTACAAGAGTTGATGAGCATTTTCTTATTACTATGAAATCCTCTACGCCTTTCTTCCTTAGATCACTTGGGGAGTTCTTTAGGGTTTTGCAAATTGATTCCGAGGTTGGCATGTGGGTGAGAGTAATGGTCCCCATGGGTGTCGATCATATTTTTTCCTTAAGCATCACTCTTTTCAGGATTTGGATATGATGTTTTAGGATGGTTGATAGATCCTTCCCATTCCATTTAGTTGTGATTTCCTATAGATCCAATAACTCAAGTGACATATCTTTAGCAACATATGTTCCTTTAGGTCAATTTAATTTTTGCATTACGATTCCATTTAATAAAGCATGGTATGGTGCAAGGGAATTAATGGTTGCATTCATTCTTGAATATTTAACTTGGTTTTCCTTTATTCTCTTATTGCACACTTCCTTCATATCCTCCTCTACTTTATCTAAGCTTTGACATTCCTCTATCTTAGTTTTACCTGCTAGGTCTTCAGAATTGTTCTTAGTGGTAGCTTATTGATCCAAATCTTGTGGATCTTAGGTTCTAGGATGTTTTTTCCTAGTTGGCAATTGGGCAAAATCCTCATTATCAATTGCCAAGGGTTTGCATTAGAGAAATTTTGAGGTCTAAAATGGGCCTGAAAATAAAAATGTACAACCAAAATCAACTTTATAAGAATCAAAAGGATTAAATATGATGATGTCAACCTTGGGGGATGATTCACTACTTTTGGAGTAAAAAGTAAAAAAGATTAAAAAAAAAAAAAACTAATTTTTCAACTTATCTCCCTATGGTTTTACTCAAATTTTGAGCAGGACCACTCACTGGATGTAGAATTTAATTCATCATCCAAGGAGTACCTATGTTGCATACTTTGATGGACCCTGCTACATGAAAAATGAGGAATACATGAAAAAATGTGATTGCAATCATGTTTTTTCATGTATTCCTCATTTTTCATGTAGCATGATCCATCGAAAGTATGCAACATGGGTACTCCTTAGAAAGGGAATTAAAATTTTCATCCAATGAGTTCTCCCACTCGAAATTTGAGTAAACCTATAGGGAGATAAGTTGAAAATATGAGTTGAAAAAGTAGTTTTTTCTTTTTTCCCTCTAAAATTTGATGATGTAGTCTAATCCTATTTTAGTATTTTTACTATTATTTTCTAATATTCTTTAGAAGCCCCATTTTAGGCCTCAAAATTTCTCTAATGTTTTTCCTTGGATATGGTTGAGTAAGGGGAAATACCTTGAATAAATGTATGTATTCATGATATCTACAACACACGAATGGGATAAGTTCGTAATATAGTGGTTGTTTCTAGATGTTATCTTAATAATACAAGTCGATGGAAGTGAGGATGGACTATGATATATCCATGTATACAAAAATTTAGGTGTAAGAGGTATGCCTTCCCCTTCCAATTATTTTCAAAACCATATAATTCCCCAATGTATGTCTTATGGCTTCCAGGGCCTCCTCCTCCTAGAACTCTCTTCATAATGAGAATAAGCATATCCAAATTGGTGTCATTGTGAAGGTTTCTTTGTTAGGGCTTAATATCTCTATCCAAAAGTGAAGGTAAAGCCCTGATACAAAGAAGAAATAGGGAGCTCCATCAAATACTCTTGTATAATCCTCTAGATTGGTGAAAATGACTATGAATAACCCCTTAGCCCTAAGATCCAAGTCATTTTTTCATTTCTACCACCACTTGTTTTGGATCCACATTATGAGGGATTTTGTTTGGCCAAAAATCTAGCATTTGCAGGTAAAAGAGTAATCAAATAGACATTAGGTCAGAATGTGATTGAATATTTTCAGGTGTGTGCTCATATAGGTGATTTTATCATTGCTATAATTATAGGAGCAGTACCTAACATGTCCCTGGAAAAATCAGTCTCTGGTTCAAGTCTAGGATAGCCCAGGTGTGCCAGGGAAAATTGCCTAATATTTATGATTCATTAACAGTTAAGGGTCAAGGTACAGTTGGTCAGGAAATTTAGATTACTCTCCTTGATTCTCCAAACAATATTGAGTGCTTTCCGCATGCACTAGTGTTAGATCGGGTCAAACATGCTAGATCTGGATCCAAGTGAGTTCCTTCCATCAATGTTAACTCTGTGGTGACCACCTTACCGACAAAAGCATGATCTTGCATGTAATACATATATTGACCATTTTTATTGGATTTAATATCAAAATCATATCCTTTTCTACCTTGAGTAGACATCGATTGGACTTATGTACTTACCAAGCTACACCTGTCAGTGGTTCCCCTGCCCGTAGCTCGATCACCCTATCCTTTTCTTCCACTAGATTGGGGTTTGTTGTTTCTACCATCAGTTTGGCTTGTGCCCATCTCACCTATGGTGATGTCCCAATGGGAGGGGGATATGCCCCCTCCTCTAGTTCTTCTCATGCGCATATTTAGAAAGTTGAAGATTAGATACACTAACCCTAGTTGTAGAGCTAATAATTCATATGTAAAATTTAACCTCTAATTTATTTTTATTTTTAAATTATTGTTATTAATAATTGTAAAAGGAAGTAATATGTGATTTATATATATACATTTAAAAAAACATGTAACAATATTATTGAAAACTTGTTTCTTGATCCATCGCATTGGTATTTAGTTCTTCTCGATATTTTGAACCAATTTATGTGGTTCATCATCAAGATGAAAGAAATATATGAAAGATTAATACAACCAAAAGGTGAAATATATATAGTCAAAGAAGGAGTGATGAGGTAGAGTCGACTAAGGAAATCCTAAATATTGATAGGATGGTCGACAAAAACACTAAAAGACCTAAAAAAGGGAGAAATAAAATATACCCAAAGTGAAGATAACAAAGGGCATAAAGATGTATTAATTTTTATTTTTATATCAATATTGGTGTTACAATATTAAGTTTTTGAATTACTAATATTAAAATTAGAATGTTAAGAGTAGGGTAATTATTAATATAAATTAATTATCATTATAAAGTATAACATAATAATGTTATTAATATAGAGTGAAGTAATTAGTATATAAGGTAATATTTCTTTTGTAAATTAAAGCTTTATTTTACTAAAAAAAGCAGAGATGCATAGTTTTTCTAGTTCCCTCAGGAAATTGATCCTCCTCAAAACACTTCACATGATGAAACCGCGACTAAAAACTCTTGATACAAGCCCAAATACAAAGGTTCCCATACACAACTATGCGCCATGGTCGACGTTGATTCCATTAACCCACATTATAATACATATCCAGAAAACATATCAAAAAAATAGGACCAAACTAAATTTTGTAGCTGGCTCATAAACAACAAAATGTATACCGATATTCCAAAACTAGAAATTATACCGAAAAAAGCTAAGACCAACAGAAAATACAAGATCCCTACTGACCGGGTTGAAGTAAAACACAAAACCCACCTAACTACAAAGCCACCGAGCCGAATCACTAGTCATTTTATAAAGAGCATATTATCGAATGAGCCCTCACATTTGAGCCCAGAGGATCAATCAGATCACCACTATTTGATTTACAAGCAATATGACCATCCAATTGTGCCAAGTGGGAGTCAATCTTGTCCAAGAAGAAGGATTGGTTTATGAGCATTCTTTTAATTTATTCTAAGGTGGTGAAGACATTATATCACTCTACTCGCTTATATTTCAAGACCAAACCCAATATGGTCTTCATTTACCAGTGAATAACCACAAAATTCAAATATTTCTTCTTCCTAACCCAATGTGCCCAGGGTTAGGAACCCATGACAACATGTCCTCCATGATTTTAGAGTTAGAATGGGATTTTTTTCAACCCCTTCTTGAGTCTCAAGCTCGTGAATTTTCTTCCTTTTATCCAGGGGAACAACACTAAATTACATGAAAGTTG
This sequence comes from Pinus taeda, assembly GCA_000404065.3. Classification (NCBI taxonomy): domain Eukaryota; kingdom Viridiplantae; phylum Streptophyta; class Pinopsida; order Pinales; family Pinaceae; genus Pinus; species Pinus taeda. The sequence goes on along the minus strand of APFE030600971.1, from coordinate 2,804 downwards.
AGTCATGAACGAAGAGTATCGCTCCTCTCTAACCCCATAGATAATTTCCACCTCCTCCCCATCTACATTGCATTCTTTATCTCGATAGCATAGATAAGGCCTAGGGGACAAACCTTGAGCAACTATTATGAATTCCTCTTCCTACAAAGGAACAAGAGAAAAAACTAGATCCACCTTCTACAGGACCAGGACACCGACCAACTATATCATCCCCGAAACTTAATACACAAACCTGAAACTTGATAAAGGCCTTGTTGTGGGAACTAGAGGTCATGGTAGCCTCTACGAAGGACTCATACCCTGAAAGCATTAAACAAAATAAAAACATAGATAGAAAATACAACCCCAGACACCTATGAGGCTTAAGCAACCATGATACTCAACCCATCAGGGCCTTATCGACATTGCTAAAGACTTCACACAAAAATGCTCAAATTTCTTAGCCCGGACAATACTCGCCTACCCAAAATTTAATTGTCTCAAGGGGCCCAGAAACAATAGACGCATATAGGTTGACAAGCCACCTCAATCCCTATCCACGTACTTAGAATGGAGCACCAAACACTATGACATAAACCCTATAAACTTAGACCAAACACAATGCAATGAATAAAAAGAATAACCAAACACAATAACAAAACGACCTAAATCTCCAAGCTATGATAAGTAATTGACACCCTTGCCAACCTGCTAGAATTCCATGTTCCAAGCGACCACACATGGACCAGGACACCCAAGGATCTATGTTGCTTCCTCCACCACCTTCACAGGCCAAAACATTCACTTCCCACCACCTCAATTACAAACTAAATCCCAAACATACATTAGAGGAAATTTCAATTCAAAAATAGCCATCTAAGAAAAAAAATTAAGAAATTAATAAATAATGTCATTTTAGACTATTTTTTAATATATCATTATTATTTTTCTTTTATCAAAATTACCAAATAAATGTGACGTTTTTATCTAAAATATATATATAATATTTACTTTTAAATTAATTTATTAGCACAAGATTTAATAAAATTTTGAATTAAAAAAACAATTCTAAATTTTAAATAAATTTAAATTTAAAGACCTAAATTTAAATTAAAAAATAAATTTAAAATTTAAATTAGAAACATCATTAAAATTAAATAACCATATATATTATATTTAAATTAATTTATTAACTCCTTTAAAAAAGCCTTATTATCCATTGGTCCTTTTACCACCTTTGCCAAAAATTCTTCATGTTTTTTAGCTATTATCCTCTTGCACGATTTCTTCACTAGCAAGCAACTCTTTGGGGCACATTCTCTTGAGGTGGTGTTGAAGCCTCGAAATTCACTATGACTACATGGGGGATAACCACCTGGTCCAGACCTTAAAAGCAACTCCTTTTTCGTTTGGTGTGGTGGCTCCGACTGGGGATAATGGGACCAGTTTCCCAGCAAGAATTGATATGATAATGATGTTGGGGTGATATAAGATATAATGGAAAATGATATAATAAAAATGATCTATTTAAGTAGAAAACACATGCGTCTATCTATTCTAACATTATCTTACTATATACCTCGAAGTTACTCAAATCATGTGATCTACAAAGATGTCTTAAAGAAAAATGTAATAAAGATCATTCAATTTCTATAAGACAAGAAATCGTTTAAACATAATTATTTTGACTAAATAGTTAGACAAAATAATTATGGAAAATATATCGATATATCAATTGATCATGTATTCAATAAGAAATTAGAGTTGAAACATTTATACAAAAGTGCTTTGATGTTTAAACTACAACTTAGATTTCCTACATAACACAATATAAGAAAGAGTATTTCAAATTCAAAAACAAAACATGCTCATAAGATAAAAGTACAAGATATGAAAGGTCCTACTCATGAGATCATCAATATTTATCCACTTCCTTTCAATCAAATATACCCTAGAGTACAGAAATGCAAGTTCAATAGAGTATGCTTCGATGTCCAAAAAATTAGATCATGTTCCAATTATCTCATCGAAACATTCATAAAAGTATAGAAGTGCAATCTCTTGTAAAGTGTTTTTGATAAAATCTTGGATCCCTCTCTAAATGCATGAGAGAGTTTTAAATAATACACATATGTTTCAAAAATAGATTATTACATAAATAGTTGAGGAGGTTTCAAAGAACCTTCCTCTGAATAAGTGAAATAAAAACTAAAATAAAAATAAATTGTGACAAGTTTCTCCAAAATGAATGGTCCTATTCAACCATTCGGTCCTTGAGCTCGCAGATGTTTATCATTGGCTTAACTTGGGAGGCTGGCCAATTCTAGATCTCAATTCCCCCGTGAATACAGCATCAGTGAGAGGTGGCATCATCTTTTGAGCAGAATTAGTTAAACAATGTAGAGTCATCCAATGACTGTCTGGTTTTACCGAAAACCGCCAATAGGTTTCCCAATCAAGCTTAGACCGTTGCTTGATTTCTTCTTTGTAGAAATTTTGAATAATATGACACTTATTCATAGAGATTATCCTGATTATACACTATTTGCGGAATGCATGCATAATACATAACCTCCTCTATGTTGATCATCAATTTTGCGGAATTAAGAAACAATCGCATGTGCACATTGAAACATCAATCACACATATCAACATAGTATATCACGAGGAAAGCATACAGCTGAAAACCCCCAACTATTTGTATATTGTACTGATTGAGAACATGTAACAATACATAGTACAATACTCTTCGCAAGTACACAGTACTATCTCCACCTGTTACACACAAACTAGCTCAGATATGAATCAATCACAGGTTCAAATCT